>NDXB01010543.1:0-27792 GCA_002631895.1 Agapornis roseicollis
TGGACGCTGAGCTTCCCCCTGTTCCGGTGCTGAAAGCGTCCTCTCTCGAGCTACTCACCTCAGCCATAATATTGGAGTTTCCAGTACAAACTCAAATGAAGTTTGTAAGAACTCTGCTAAAACTATTCTTATGCTTAAACAAACAGCTAAATATTTCAAATAATCTGGTCCTACTCTTTTTGTTTCAAAACTCATTAAATGAGGAAACAACCCTCCTCTAGTTCATGGGTGTGGTGAGATTAATTACATAGAAGATGAGAGGAATCCACAGCACTAGGGAAAGCCTTGGTCAGAGTCACAATAACCTTGAAAGTTGGATGAATTACATTCAGTTACGTATTCAGGCTTCAATTATAATTAATCTACTCTTGCCTGTTTCTATTTTTTATAATCATGTTCAGAATGGCAGGAAGATAGCTAACAGTCATTTCTGTTACCTGATGCTGTCTATTTAACTCTGTCTTGAACTAACACATCTAATAACAGAAGGATAAAACATCAGCTGTCAAAGCAGACCAGTCTGCCAGACGGTAAGTCTGTAGGAATAAGGCATGGAACCAGATCTTGGTTCTTCCTCAGAGACCAGAAGTAACTTGGCTTGCTTTGCTGTGACAGTGACTTTCAGCAACAGCCTCTGCTCAGAAGAGTGCTGGAAACAAGTTCATGAGGGAATTCAGGAATCAGACCCATCATAGATCCTTTCAGTTTCCAAGACACTAGCAACTGAGACTTCCAGGGACAGCACAAGAACCCCAACAGGCTGGTGAAGGGATGTTTGTTGATGATATAGTGCCTTAGGCTACATCTTATCCTCATCAGTTAGAGAAAGAGAATGATTCTGGGTAGCAGGGCTGCTAAACTGCTAAAGCATCCCCTGGTAAAGATTTTGGGCCAACTCCTGGATAATTCCCAGGCACAGCACAGAAGTTACTAAAGTCAGGACCATTCCAGTCTGATGCAGTCCTCATCTTTTAGGCACAGATAATTTAGCAGTCCAGACACCAACCATTCTGTGTAAATTTACCCTTGAGAAAGGAAGAGGTCAGGGCACAGTTAGTGTGTTAATATAGATCTCTGGTAGCTAAAGACTATCTCCACAGTGAAACATGAGATTTGATAATTTTTAAGAATTAGCCCTTCTTTTTTACTTTGTGTAGCACCTGTGTCTTCCTAAGGGTCCTTGGCCTGTTTTATATTAAAACTTAGGGTCTTGAATACAATTTCAGAAGTTAAAATGATTTCCAGAATGCTGAATTTTTCACTGTTTAGTTTCACCAAGAGTTGCCTGTCTATCATTGTAGGTGAAAGGGAGAAAAGGTATTTGCAGAATTATGTATGCTATTCCATTTCTCATGATATGTGCTTTAGTAAAAGCTTGTTCTTATCCAAGCCTTCTTTTTCAGGTAAAAGGTATTGAATTTCTCACGTTCACTTTACACGAAGATTCTTTCTTACCTCTAATAATTTTTCTGGCAATATTAAGATGATCCCAGCCCTGTAATAGGTGCAAATTTCTCTTATGGGTACGGATACTCCCTCCTTTTTCTTATGCATCTAAACATGTTGATTTCCACTGGCCTTCTGCCAGCTGCCCCAACTGTAGCAAACAACAGAAGCACTTTCAAGACAGTTTGAGAGATTATACTGTAGCAAGAAATTGGCAATATGGACCATGAGCTCCTGGGTTTAACCTTTGGAAGCTGGTTGAATCAGCCTCCTTTCCCTCATTTGAGTGTTGCTACGATGCAAGGCAGAGAGATTAGTGCACTTGTAATCTGGCCTTAATTTTTTTCAGCTAAATTACACAGCCTTGTGTACAAGATTTTGACCTTAGAGTCAAATTAGATTAATTACTTAAATTACTTAAAATTAGATTAATTACTTAGGCAAATAAAGAAGGCTTCGGAACAATTCACAGTAGCATATTAGATTTTTTCACTGGATCACACTTGTTCTTCCAAACTGAAGGTGATATTTAAAGATGTAGTTTTTCTTACACCTGTCTGTAAGGGTAACTTTCACATTACAAATCGGTGCAGCCACAGGCTGTGCAATCAAGCAAATAAACAGTATAATGCAAACAAATGCACAGGCCTTTATCAGATGCTAAGTGCTGTATATTGGCTGGGGTAGAGTTAATTTTCTTCGCAGTACCTAGTATGGGGCTATGTTTTGGATTTGTGCTGATAACAGTGTTGATAATACAGGCATGTATGTTTTAGTTACTGCTGAGCAGTGCTTACACAAAGTAAAGGCCTTTTCTGCTCCTCACCCCACTTCTGGGGTGAGGAGCAGAAATGAGGGTGCACAAGGAGTTGGAAGGGGACAGAAACCCCAACTGAGCCAAGGGATATCCCACACCGTATTATGTCATGCACAGCATCGAAAGGAGAAGAAAGTAGGGGGCATTCAGAATGATGTTTTTTTTTTTCTCAAGTAACCATTTTGTGATGGATTCCTGCTGTCCTGGGGATGACTGAACACCTGCTTGGCTATGGGACATGGTGAATTAATTCCTTGATTTGCTTTACTGTAAAGTTAGCTCTTTTGAGGGTCTTCAGAACCATCTCTCAGAGGACCATTCCCAAAGCTTGGAGCAGGTGCTTTTCCTCAGTGGCCTATTTATAGATCAAAACCACCTTCCTAAGTCCCAGGGAAACAAAGCAGCCAACAAACAAACAACCCCCCTAAACACTTGGCCAACTAATGAGCAAGGTTTGAGTCAAGACTTTCTTATTAGACTTCCTTCTTCCAAATCTGCCTTCTATACTTTGACAAGCCATTTTTGCAGGGAGTTATCCTTCCCTTCAGGCAGCCTTCTGAAGCTCATTAAGGCCATTTGCCTTTTCCTCATCAGCCTGTCCTCACCAACAAACACCTGTTTAGCTGAGGTTTACCCTCAGAACTGACACTTAAAGTTTCTGTGGGAGTGTTTGTGAGATCAAAAGGAGGAGCTGTGCTGAATATAAGCCTTTGGGGGTGTATTTCAGTGCCCTCCATCCCCTTAGAGCCTGTCTCTCGTCTCTCCTACACAGCACCTTACCTGTGGCTGTAATGTGCATCCAGCAGATGCCAGGCATGCCCCGCTCCAGAGAGGCACTTTTTTGTTAACATCACACAGATGCAACTGGTTGCATTGAGGACAAGTGGAGAAGCTTTGGATTTGACATTAAAGCCCCAAAATAACAGAATGGCTGTTTCCTCCCCTCGTACACTGAAGCATGAAACACAAATGATGACAACTTCCCAGAACTGTCCCCAAAGCAAACACTGTTTAAAGTTTAGCTTTTGCAGGTGTTAGAACAATATCTGAATGTTAAAAAATATACAAACAAATTCCCTGGATAAATTGAGCAGATTTTTCATAAAATTTTTGTGGAAATGTATGAGGATTTCCAGAAGTATCTTTCGTCTCTGGTGTTGAATCATAACATTTTATTCAGTAAAAGATAAGGCTTTTAAAGAACAGCAGAGAAAAGTCTTTAAGTGTACTCTAATGTCTTGCAATGAAGAAACAGTTACAAAATATTTTAATATATGTGCCTTTGTGTATATATCATTATATGTGTATGAAATGTTTTCTGTATCTGCTTAGGTGTGTGCATATATAGTGTATTAGAGAATAATAGAGGTCTGAACTCTTTTTAACTCTTGCTCTCAATGCTACTGAGGTCAATGGCAAATGCAAAGTAGTATTCCTGTTCTTTTGAGGGGACAGATCCTGACTCTCCTGACATGTAGCATCCTGTGAAAAAGAAAGGAGTTGGAGTCAATGTCTCAAGTTCCCTTGCTGCACTCTTAGGATATACTTCAGTGAACAGGGAGATTGGAAGTGGATCCTAAATATTTTCCACTCCCTTAGGTCTTTTCAAGAGGTATCAAGATAAAGCACATGTAAATAGCTCAATCCCTGCTTCTGTTTCCAGTCCTTCCCTGGACACCTGTGCTACAGATCAAAGAACCAAGAGAAACACACATTTAACTGTTTGCAAGATGCATGCCTTGGAGTGCATGGGCAGAAAATACTCTCTTACTGATGCAGAAAACTGCAAAGTACCTCATGCAGCTGAGATACCGTGTGGATTGTGCCGTCCATGGGAAAAATGTGATGGTAAGAGATTCTTTGCAATTATAAGCAAAAATTGTTTATATTATCAAAATGAAATCTTTTTCCCCAATTACACATTAGCTGTAAGTCTATCCAAGCTAAATATCTCCAGTTCTTCCCTGAAGCATTAGCATGGCTAAGCTGGTTCAAACCGTCAGCTCAATGTTTGATGTCCAGTCATGTCAGGAAGCTCCAACCATGGAAGAGAAAACCCCACAGGATATTGTAACAAAATGCACTATCTACACAAAAAGCTTATTCTTAGTCCCTGTAAGCAAGTTACCTTGTTGATACTCTGGAAGTCTGGGGTGAAACCCTTACCCACCTCTTTCTTCACTGTATCCACTTGTTTTAAATTCCTTAACACAGCAATTATGGGAGTCCTGACTGCTAACAGGAATCATTTCCTGAAGCTGAGTAGTCCCCCCAGCAGTATCTTGTGACAAGGAATTTAATGTCTTATTTTACACTAGCTAGGACAGCCACTTACTTTTGTTTGTACTTCACTGCCTATCTCCAGTTTCTCATATTATGATCAAAGGTGAATATGTCTTCCCCCAGAGGAAATAGTCCTAGTCTTTTGCAGTCTGTCTGCTGTGGAAGTTTTCAGATCCCCGATCTAATTTCCCTGAGTGTCTTATATTACATTGCACTCCATTTAATGGAGTGTTGCCAGAAATGGGAAGATAAAGAAGTAAATTAGGTTTCCAGAAGTGCCCAGAGGGCCCATAGGATGCTGGGGAGGGACTCTCCATTAGGGACTGTAGTGACAGGACAAGGGGTAATGGGTTCAAGCTTAAACAAGAGAGGTTTAGATTGGATATAAGGAAGAAATTCTTTACCAATAGGGTGTTGAGGCACTGGAATGGGTTGCTCAAGGAAGTTGTGAGTGCTCCATCCCTAGCAGTGTTCAAGGCCAGGTTGGCTGAAGCCTTGGGTGACATGGTTTAGTGTGAGGTGTTCCTGCTTATGTCAGGGGGGTTGGAACTAGATGATCTTAAGGTCCTTTCCAACCCTAACTATTCTATCAGTCTATGATTCTATTTTGTGTAACAGGGTTGAACAGAGAAAAATAATAACAAAAAGATTATAAAAACTGACTGGAGCTTCAGCAGAGAAAAATACAGGCAAAAAAAAAAACCACCAAACCCCAAAAAACCAACCAACCAAAAAAAAAAAAAAAACACAAAACACAAAAAAAAAAAAAAAACACAAAACACAAAAAAAAAAAAAAAACACAAAACACAAAAAAAAAAAAAAAACACAAAACACAAAAAAAAAAAAAAAACACAAAAAACCAAAAAAAAAACCAACCAACCAAAAAAAAAAAAAAAAACCAACCCACACCCCAAAAAAGTACAATACCAGAACAAAGACATAGTTATGAAAAACAAATCTCAGATGGAACCTTCTTCTCATCTGATTATTTACCTGTTGTCACTGATACAATCACACACATTTATTTGTAGTACTAGATCTTTTAATCTTAGTGAAACTGCCTGTATGTAAATAAAGATACCACTTGTAAGTGTTGGAATGATCAGTTTGCTGCTGTCCAAAGACAGATCACTCATCTTATATGTTCTCTGGACTCTGGAACAGTAGCTACATGAACTGGTTCAAGCAGGAGCATCAGAGAATACTTTGAGAGCAATATCTCAGGAGCCTTGAGCAAGCTTTCCCCATAAGAACTATCAGCCTCTTGAAGCAGAGGAAGCCCCAGCAGTTCACCACTTGTTTCCACTTTTAGTTTTTCCACTGAACCTGAATATCAGATAACATTACTTCTGGTTAGGAAAAGAAATACGGAATCATAGAATTGTTTGTGTTGCAAGGGACCTGTAAAGGATTCCAATCCCTTGCACTGAGCAGTGACAGGTTGCTCAGAGCTCTGTCCAACCTGACCTTGAATGTTTTCAGATATGGAGCACCTCTGGGCAATCTGCTTTTTTGGCAACCTGTTTCAGTGTTTCACCACCCTCATCATAAAAAAATTCTTCCTTATATCTACTCTAAATCTAACTTCTTTTGGTTTTACACCATTACCCCTTGTTTGCTTCAGACCTTTCTAAGAAGTCTGTCCCTATCTTTCTTAAAAGACCCCTTTAAATACTGAAAGGCCACAATACATTATTTCTGGAGCTTTCTCTTCTTCAGGCTGAACAACCCCAACTCCTTCAGCTTACTGGCCCTCTCGTGTGGCCTCTTGGTTTTTATTCCTTTAATCATAGACTTATAGAATCATGAAATCATATAATAGTTTGGGTTGCAAGTGACCTTTAAAAGCCATCTGGTCCACTCCCTCTGTGCAATGAGCAGGGACATAAAATCATAGAATCATAGAATAGTTAGGGTTGGAAAAAACCTTAGGATCATCTGGTTCCAACCTCCCTGCCGTGGGAAGGGACATCTCACACTAAATCATGCTACCCAAGGCTCTGTCCAACCTGGCCTTGAGCACTGCCTGGGATGGAGCGTTCACAATTTCCTTGGGCAACCCATTCCAGTGCCTCACCACCCTTACAGTAAAGAACTTCCTCCTTATATTCAATCTAAACTTCCCCTATTTTAAGTTTTAACCCATTACCCCTTGTCCTATCACTGTAATCCCTAATGAAGGGACTGCTCCCTCCGATCCAGGTGTAGGACCTTGCACTAAACTTCGTAAGGTTGGCATCATCCCACCTCACAAGCTTGTCAAGGTCCTTCTGGATGACATTCCCATCTTCAATTAGATCACATTTCTCAGAGCCTTTGCCCAACCTGACCCTCAATATTTCCATAGATGGGAAATCTGCCACCTTCCTGGGCATGTTCTAGTGTTTTTCCACACTCATCCTGAAAAGTATATCTAGTCTGAACCAAATTGATTTTATTTTAAAACCCCTTGTCCCATCACTACAGGCCATACTAAAAGGTCTGTTCTTTCTTATATCTTTCTTATAAGTATTTCTTTAAGTATTAAAAGGCCACAATAAGGTCCCCCCTGAGCCTTTTCTTCTCCAAACTGAGTAGCCCCAACTCTCTCAGCAGGAGCTCAGAAGGGAGGTACTCATGTTGTCTGATCATTTCTGTGGTCCTCCTCTGGACCCGCTCCAACAGGGCCATGTCTTGTACTTTTTTGTACTCTCCAGAAAATTGCTGTCAATCCTGCACTTTTGCTGTGAATATTTTTGTCTGCTTTTTGTTGAATCGGCTGCCATCCTGAGTGTTTTTCCTATGTGCTTTTGCTTAGCACAATCCAACAGCTGTGTTTGTGACAAAGATGGGCCATGCGAAGAGGGAGGCATCCAGATCTGTGCTGAAGTGAGTGGCTCTGCTGCCAATCGGACCATGACTGAGTGTGAGGTTGGGAAGCTCAGATGCCAGGGGGAGACTGTCACCCTTGTCAGCATAAGGCCCTGCGAGGTAGAAAACAAATAAGATACGTTATGGTTCATTTTGCTTGTTGCCATGGAATATGTCAAAATGGGTCAACTCATGGGCAGAACATACTTCAAACTTTGCTGTATCAAATGTAAGCTCTACTATGCAGCCCTCTGCAGCTGATGAGACTGTGCATTGCTTCTGGTGGGCTCTGAATCAGGGCCCAAGTCTTTTCATTATGCAGAGCTGCACTCTCCACTACTGCTCATGATAGGGCTCTTTCTTAGGCCCCAGACTAAGTACTGCAAGCTTAGTTCACATTTCCATCATAACTAAAAAATATTGCTGAAGTGCAACTGCCAAAGCAGCATTTATAGTGATGGGCTAGTGTCTAACATTGTAAATACATTTTTCTTGAAGTCACACAAACATATGCATGCATGGAGTAGATTTAGATTAAAAAAAAAAGGAACAAGCCGTACAGAATAAGACATATGATTCTTCTCTTTTAATAAAGTATCTTCTTCCTACTGTGTCTTATTCAGTGGAGCAAACAGTATGAACAGTACTGAACCTGTTGTTGAGCCTGAAGTTCTTAAAGGTCAACACAATGTGCATTACTAGTAAAGCCAGCTTTAAGTAATGAGAAGACTTCTTTGCTTGCAGTTTTTTGTACACTGACTATTGAACTATTGTCATGGTTTAAACCCAGCCACGCACCTCATTCACTCACTCAACCCCCCTTTCTTGCCCTCCCCTGCTTCCAGAGGGATGGAGAGGAGAATCAAAAGAATGCAACTCCCACAGGTTGAGATAAGAACAGTGTAGTAACTAAGGTATAGCACAAATCACTGCTGCTACCACCAATAGTAATAATGATAAAGGAAATAACAAGGGAAAAGAATACAGCATCGCACCAACCACCGACAGATAACTCACAACACCCCGACCCAACCGAATGCTGACCGTCCACCTCCTCCAACCACCCCAAGAGCACTAGCCCTTCCTGGTAACTCTCAGTTACATCCTAGACATGATGTGTTATGGTATGGAATACCTCTTTGGTCAGTTTGGGTCAGGTGTCCTGTCCCTGCTTCTTCCCGGCCTCCCCTCCTCCCTGGCAGAGCATGAGGCTCACAAAGTCCTTGGTCAGAACAAAACATTTGAGCAGTAACTAAACACATTCCTGTTATCAGTTTTGTTCCCAAGTTGAGTCAAAACACAGTGCTGCACCAGTTACTAAGAAGGAGAAAAATTGACTGCTATTACTGAACCCAGGACAACCATTTAATGAAAATTAACATTTTACATTGTCATGTATATCATCTTGAGCTACATCTGTAAGCCAGGTATCTCAGTTGCATTTATGCTTGTGCCAAAACCAGTTTGCTTACAGACCATTGCATACAGAAGCCTTCCACCACACAAAACTTTCTCAAAGGCAGCTATCAGGGAAAGTGTATCTTCACAGAAGCAGAGATACTCCACATGCAGTCCTCCTGGAGGTACCTTTGGACAATCTCCTACAACTGTTCCTACAACCCCTTCTGTAGACACTAGACAGCTAGGCATGCTGCCTAGCATAGTCAAACAGTGACATCTTTGCTCACAGAAGGTGTACCCTGCAAGTCTGTTCAGGTACTTGTCCTGGCAGTTCAACCTCTTCTGACTATTTTCAGATGTAAACAAGGGCAAAAGGGCTGGATAGCAAGCAGGTGGTCAAGGAAGTGCAGTACTATAAGCAGGAAGCCTGTGTGCTTTTTAAGTGACAGATTTTATTTCTCACTATCAATAAATACCTACCAGATAAATGATCTCTCTTGGTTGTCATGTTTGTACCTGTAACTTCCCGACATAATCTCTGTGCTGAGCTGGAACAGCTTTGCTTTCCATATTGTTGGCAATGAGGATTAAGACAGAGCAGGAGCTGCATGCTTTGCATTGAGATTCCTTCTCCTTGGGCAAGCTATATTTGGGATGGTTGACACCACACTAATAGAAAAGACATCCTAATCTTTATGCCACCTGGAACTTAACAACACTTTTTTTGGTTTTTTTGAGCAAATCGTGAATATTTGGGAATATTTTATAGATGAAAATAAGTAGAATAAAAGCCAAATTAATTTGATCAGTTTTCTCTGTATTATTTACTCAGGAGTATCATGTTAGGAGAGCAGAGAGATGTTTGCACCTTGGTTATATGAACTTTTTTATCCCAAATTTCTAGCTGTTTTCTTGGAGCAACTGGCACAACATGTGTTTGGACCATGATCCCACTGGGTATCAATACTTTCTGTATCTGCTAGAGGCAAGAGAGAATCACCTGGAAATTTCCTGATAGATAACACATAAAAATAGTGACTTAGTGATTCATGTCTTCAAACAAAGGGAAATGCAAAAATCCAGCACAAGCCTTTGAGAAATGTTGAGAATTCCTGCTTAAGAAAACCCAATAAGGTTACCTGATAATCATCTTGATACATCACCAGGAACAGATCTCTGCATCCATAAAATAAATTAGTCAGAGATAAGACAGAAAAAATATTAATGAAGGCTGCATTTCATATACTTTAGTCCCTGACTTCCCTGTCCATCTGACCCATCAGAATCTTCACAGGGAAACATATTTTATCCTTTTTCTTTATAATTACTCACTGTGGCATTTCATGACATGGACTCAGATTGATGCAGAAACTCAAATCTTTGTTTATTACCACCAAGCCCTTTTTATCCCCTTGTTCGGTACTTTCCCAACCTGCACATACATGCAACGTTCAATGTCATTGGCCCCTGTAAAACTCTCCAGGTAAATAGTCCAATCACAATGTTGCAGACCCTCTCACAACCCCCACATTCTCTGGCCTCCAACTGAGATTTCTGCCACAGCTACATCCTGGCCCATCCTGCCAGTCTTCCCTGTCCTTCCCTGTCCTTCAACACCCCAAGTCATTGCCCCAGGGCTTGTCAAGCACCAAGGCCTCAGAGCTCATTCCCAAACTGTTCTTCATGGAAGTTTTATCACCTTCACTACCCACAACTCACTCCATCTTTTCCCCTCCTGCTTCTCAGCCCAGTCAGCTGCTTCCTTGTAGATCATAGGCCCTTTTCCTCTCACTGCCTGCCTGCAAGTGTCCAGCAAGATCTGCTTTCCTTCCTGCTGTGGAACCACAGTCTGTTTTCTGCCTGACTTCAGCCACATACTGTCTTCAGTATGAATTTTCCCAGGTCAGGAAGCACTTCAGTTCTATCTTCTTTCCTGGAAATCTGAGGATATCTGACAGCGTTTTAGAACAGACATGATTCCTTTTTTTTTCTCTTTCTTTAAACAACCATTAATGCTGCTTGGACAGTAAGAAGAAGTAAGGTGAATAGGTAGAAATTTTCTTCAAAGCAGTATGATTGTTTAACAAAGGAAAACCAAGTTCATGTAGGACCAGCAGCTGGGATGACAATCTGTCCAATCGTTTGTTGATCTCTATACTGTGTACATCTGCTGGCCATAATTTGGCCATTTCATTATAGAAGCATCCCCTGTCACTGTTGTCCACCTTGTTACCATACTGTTCTTAAACCAAAAAAGAACTGCAGGACCTTTTTTCTTAGTGATAAAGCAAAGTCAGATGAATTATCACTAGGAAGAACAGAACAAAGGGGAAATCGTGGTTCCATAGAGTCAATCAGCTTAGCAAAAATTACATGGCAGGGACTAGTGAACCCCTTTGTTTTACCTGAACAAAATGACCACATGCTTCTTTTGGGTGAGCCACATCACCATGTGTCAGGATACTTGGGAGGAATTAGATATTAAATGACCTGAGCTTTGAGCAGCTGAACTGTGAAGAGCAGAAATAGAATGCTGCAGAATACTTCTGTGACAGATAACAAGCTTTTATGGAAACTAGGCTTTTTTTAGCTACTGAGAGCCTTGCTTTCACATTTCTCAGTTAATGATACCAGATCCAATGAAACCTGCAATGTGTATACGTCCCAGGAGGGAGCATCTTAATGTTCTTTCAGTATCTGCCACTGTTATTGGTGAGAAGAGATAGTCCCAGGGATGTGTGGAGGGACCAACAGTTTCATGTATTGTGTGCAGAGAGAAGGAAAAATAATGGGGAAAATTCACAGAGAGCTGGTAAGTTTTTGCAAATTGCATTCAACTAAAAAAAATACTACTCTGTAAGTAGCTGCTGAGAGACAGAAACCAACTGGGAAATTAAGTGCTGCAGTGATGCTGTGGCAGATTAAATTTCACTCAGATCTAGGTACCTCTGTGCCTGGCAAAATCTTGGAGCAGATTCTCCTGGAAGGCATGCTAAGGCACATGAAAACCAACCAGGTGCTTGGTGGCAGCCAGCATGGCTTCACTAGGGGGAAATCCTGCCTGACCAATTTGGTCACCTTCTATGATGGGGCTACGGAACTGATGGACAGGGGTAGAGCAGTTGACGTTATCTACCTGGACTTGTGCAAAGTGTTCGACACTGTCCCACACGACATCCTTGTCTCTAAATTGGAGAGACATCAATTTGATAGGTTGGGCACTCGGTGGATAAAGAACTGGCTGGATGGCCGCACGCAAAGAGTTGTGGTCAATGGCTCAGTGTCCAGCTGGAGGCCAGTGACGAATGGTGTCCCTCAGGGATCGGTGTTGAGACCGGTGTTGTTCGACATCTTTGTCACTGACATGGACAGTGGGATTGAGTGCGCCCTCAGCAAGTATGCCAATGAGACCAAGCTGTGTAGTTTGGTGGATACGCTGGAGGGAAGTAATGGCATCCAGAGGGACCTTGACATGCTTGTGAGGTGGGCTGGTGCCAACCTCATGAAGTTTAACCATGCCAAGTGCAAGATCCTCCACCTGGGTGGGAGCAATCCCAGGCACAGCTACAGGATGGGCAGAGAAGGGAGTGAGAGCAGCCCTGTGGAGAAGGACTCGGGGGTGTTGATTGATGGGAAAATGAACATGAGCCAGTTTCAGTGTGAGCTTGCAGCCCAGAAAGCCAACCGTATCCTGGGCTGCATCAAAAGGAGCGTGACCAGCAGGTCGAGGGAGGTGATCCTGCCCCTCTACTCTGCTCTCATGAGACCTCACCTGGAGAGTACTGTGCACAGTTCTGGTGTCCTCCATATAAAAAGGACATGGAATCCTTGGAACAAGTCCAGAGGAGGGCCACAAGGATGATCAGGGGACTGGAGCATCTCCTGTATGAAGACAGGCTGAGAGAGTTGGGGCTGTTCAGCCTGGGGAAGAGAAGGCTGTGTAGACACCTCCTAGCAGCCTTCCAGTATCTGAAGGGGGCCTGTAAGGATGCTGGGGAGGGGCTCTTCTTCAGGGACTGTAGTGACAGGACAAGGGGTAATGGGTTCAAACTTAAACAGGGGAGGTTTAGATTGGATATAAGGAAGAAATTCTTTCCCTTTAGGGTGGTGAGGCACTGGAATGGGTTGCCCTGGGAAGTTGTGAGTGCTCCATCCCTAGCAGTGTTCAAGGCCAGGTTGGCTGGAGCCTTGTTTGGCACAGTTTAGTGTGAGGTGTCCCTGCTTATGTCAGGGGGGTTGGAACTAGATGATCTTAAGGTCCTTCCCAATCCTAACTATTCTATAATTCTATGATTCTATGGTTCTAAGGTACACTTGTTATCCAGGCTGAAAAGCCAGATCCATGGGATCATCTTTGGCTACTGACTTAGAAGATACCTTCATAAACTGCTCAGTGAAAAGGCTTGTCTCATGTAGAACAGCAGGTATAAGAACAGTAATGCTGAAAAAATTCCTCCTAGTTAACAGTATTTGGTAAGCAGAACCAGCATGTGGAGTGTCATTCAGTCTTTGTTTCTTCCTTGCAAAAATGTAGTCTCCTGAGCAGCAGTACTGTCAAGACCCATTTTTCTATGAATTTATTTCTTTTATAGAGTCTCTAATTAATAAGAACAAGTCTGCACTACATCGTTTCCTTTGGGGAAGACACAAGATAGATTTTCTTCTACTCAGCTTCCCATATTAGTGAAAGATAATAAATAATACCTTTGGGATGACTAACCTTCACTTGCGTGTTGGAAGGTAGACAACAGGTTCAAATACTGTTGAAGGGACAACACAGGTAGATAGACTTCTTTTTAAATGGGCCTATAGCAGGCTCCCTTTCTGAAAAATGACAAGCTGGAAAAGGAGAAAGGAGATAATCCAGAAGAAAAAGTAGGAAGGATACAGTGGGACTGGCACTAAGTAGTATCAGCCCCAAGTTAATTGTAAGACATGGAATAATCTGGGAGCAGCAAATTAACGCCTTAAGAGTGATAGACCCTTTGTCTTCCTATAAAAGGGAGAAACTTCCCAACTTGCTCCCACATGGGAGCCTGCTTGCTTGGAAAAGGTTTGGAACCAATATGTATCTGCAGACTAACTGAAGGACAAGTAATGTCCACCAAGCTGCTGTTGTTAAACTAACAACAGTAGGACTAATTTATGAGATACCATTTGTGAATCATTTTCACTGGAGAGTATCCCTGGTGTGCTTTTCTTGGCGCTTTGAGCTCGTACTCTGGCACCCATAGGTATCCTCCACCTTTCTTGGAGCAGGAGGCTGTGATTCCTGAAGCACTTCCTGATCTGCAGCCTGGACAGGAACCTCCCAGATAAAAGTGGATCAGCAGTTTAGTGCCCTGCCTAAAGCAAAAAATCACTAATTAAACCAAAAATGTTCTTAAGAAAAATGTAATGTGAAAACATTAAAAAGCTGATGCAAATAACATTTCCAAGGTATATTATTCCCACCACTGAGGGTTCATTTGTATTTCTCGTTCAGCTACTGTCTTCCTTAGGCAGCTTTGGCCAAGCACACTTCTTCTATCCTACACCTGTTCTTGTTGGACTTAATTTGCTGTTTTCCCTCACTTGCTAATTCATAACCTGATGGAACGCATTTGCAGTTTCTCTGGGAACAGATCTTTATACCTGATGATTTTGCCAATTCCTCTCAACCTGGGAGTTGTTGCATTGCTGCTTTGTGCATTCTCTCTCCAGCCCCAGTAGAAACTGTATCAGTAATCTCCTGCCCTCGTCTTGTCACCATCTAAAGCCTTTGCATCATCATATTCATAACATTACTACAGACCAGCTCCACCACACTGTGGCTCTGCCGTATTGCTCACTGTGATGAGCCACCACTGTAAATAACAGCAGAATCATTACTGCATATGACAGGAGACACAGGAATATAAACTGCTATTAATTTATTTCTCTCTCTTTTGCAAAATACCAAAGAGTTGTCTCTGACCAGCAGGAAGGATGGTGCTGGCACCCTGGATCTTCTGGCCAAACTCAGGAGACATGTTAACTGCTCAGGGCTCAGCTGTCTTGCACATGTTTCTCAGGCAGCTGTTTTCATTTCTTGGTCAGGGGTCAGAGTCCTGCCCCACAGCAGGCAACGGAAAACCATCAACTTAACTTAGCACTTCACCAAATGTATTTTTAGTATCATCAAGTACTGTATTGAATGTGAATATACAAAATAAAATTAAGCAAGAGGGAAGCAGTGACAAACAGCCTGCAAATGGTGCTTTTGAGCAGAGTGGTTTTAGTCAGACTAGATCATTAGCTTCTGGTAAAGCAAAGGCATGATTTTATGTTTTACTGCTTACAGCAATTATGCTGAGACTTCTACAGTGATTGTAGTATTTGCTTCCAGAATAATTACACAATGTATAATGCTAACTGAACTTGCTTGTACTACAAGACCTTATTTATCTAAAGGCAATTGACAAACTCAAGCAATGTTCTTTTATTTTGAGAGCTGTTGCTCAGGTGATCAAATCTTATGATGAGGAGAGCTGTGTAAGTACTGTCTCATGCATAAAGTAGGTTATAGCATTCTGCTTGTGCAATTAGTCCAGGCACATATAGCAGCAAATCTGCTCCAAATATTAAAAAAACACCAAGGTTGGTATTTCTTGAGTGAGAATGGATTTATTTAGATCATCTCCTGGGACATGTACATGCTGCTATCACCCTGAAAACAGGATTGCCATCCTTGTTTCAGTGCATACCACTGTTTTCAGTACACATACTGGATATTGTCTTTCTGCATGAAGCTGCCACCAAGATGCAATCAGACTGCTTCTAATCCTTGGAACACTGGCTGCAGTAAGAGGAATAGGTGCTGTGACCCTCAGTGGGAAAATTTGGGGGGCAAATACAGAATAATTGAAGTTTTATTCTTTTTGTCCTCTCTACTTTTCCTTTACCTGATTTTATGGAAGCTCACCAATAAGATGTCTTTCCAAGGAGGCCAAATCCCCATAAGTCCCAAAGATGGCCTTTAGGGTATGTATATCTGCTCTTTAAGCTGGACACTGATACCCTGATCTGGGGGCCATGTAGCTGCACTAGGATAATACAGTGGCTAAGCTAATAAACCTGTGGGGAGATCAGAATGGATTAACTTGAGCACAGGGCTGTGCTTTGAAACTTCAGCCAGCTTTTAATCTGAGAAGTGGCACAAATACAGAGACAAATGCATCCAGCAAGGACTGGTAGCTTGTGCTGTTTTGCTGCTGCACTCAAGATGCTTCTCAGTATTTGCAAGTCTTGTTGATTTTAAAAGGAGGGGACATGAATCATAAGGTTAAAATGTAAGCAGTAGTCCCGACACTGAACTTGTACCTCTGGGGGCCAGAATGATTAAGCCTTTGGTGAAATCTCTTTGTTGTGCATGCTCATGTGTGCGAGCTAGCTGCAGCCTAAATGGGGACTGCAACATACATGGCTATATTAGAGATGGGAGCATGTGGTGGTGTTGGCCGGTGCTAAAGCATTTTCAGTCTCTGCAGGAAATGTGTTTTTTTGCACATGTTCACAGACCTGCACAGACCCCCAGGCATGTCCATCGAGCCAGTAAGGAATGCAGCCACTACCCATCTTTTTCTTGGCAGAGCTATGCACATTTTGTCAACCAAGAAAAATTTCACATTTACAGGAAAACCCACTGCTGTTCTCACCCTGCTACACAGTAAATAAAAGTGTTGTAAGGCAATTGTTGACACAGTAACTCACAGAGGAATTTCACAGACAAAACAACCATGTATGCACAGATGCTAACAAAGTAACCCGGGATTTCACATGCACTTAGTAAGAAATTATTGCCTTGCAAACTAAACCAAGGATATGAGATGATTATCATGAATCATCTGGTACAACCAGGTATTGTACTACGCAGGTTTAACTTAAGAGAGCTTGAAGGTACATACAGGGTTTTGCTTGAGGTTTCAGCCAATACCAAAAAAAAATCTCAGTTTCTTAAAATTTCCCATCCCCATTTAGACATCCCAAATTGAAACACTACTGCCAAGTTTCATTTACACTTCAAAAGAGGAACATTTTTCTGGCCCTGAACAGTGACCCTTTGGAATGTTGTGTGTCCCTGGTGCATGCTAGAGAGTTTCAAAACAGATACAGGAATGAGAATAAAGTAAATCAAGTCTATGAATTCCTGGAAAAGAGAAAATAATCAGTGCTTATAACAGTAAATAAAATTGGACAGGCCTCATTTTAGAATCCCAGAGGTAAAGAGGTATGGGTCAATTCACATGCAGCCAGCTAACCCTGCCACCAAAAATGATTGTCTTGCTGGAAAAAGTCCTTGTCCCACGTGAGTGGCGAAATTGGGCCCAAATGCTCTGCAGGGGAGGACTAGCTAGCACTGACCAAAACCATGTTCAATATTTCAGCAGGGAGAATAATCATGTGCCCTTTCCTGAAGACTATGATGGGGGCCTCTTTAATTTAAGCAACACAGACACAACCAAACTGCTCAACAGGGGACAGAATTGCTGGCAGTGTTACAGTGACCCCACTCTACTGCTTCTAGGGAGTAGGGATTAAAAACACTGCACTCACAGTATATCCTGAATTTACAGGAACAATAAAATCTTAAGCACGATTTCTTTATATAGCAACAGTTCTGATACAATTCCAGGAAATTAGCCCATTACTAAGGCTCAGCTCTAAAGTGCTATTCATTTGTTAGATTAGTTTTATTTCTTGGGTGACCACTGTTAATAACAGTAGCTCCCGGAATGGTTTCATAAGATAAGTACTTGCCAGACTCTGCCTTTCAAACTTCTGCAAATGAAATCAGCAAGTCATTATATGCAGTACAAAGCTTTGTAATGAACAGTCACAAAACTTTTGTGAGTCCAAGGACTGACCATCAAAATTAGGTTTCAAAATGTGAGACCAAAATCAAGGCATTTCAAAATTATACCTAATGCATTTTCAAGTGTTAGCAGGTGTCATACCTGCAGGGCTGTTTCCTTTCATTCCTCACTGAAGACTTTATCTTTTCAATAGTCCAATTCATGTCAATGTTATGATTACAGAGACCAGGACACAGAAGTCTAGACATTTTCAACCAAATACTGGCAATGTGACTTCATCCTCTTCCATTCTGCAACTTTGACAAGGACACAAAAGTCTCCAGAACTGTCATTATCAAAAGAGAAAAACTTGAAATTAAGCAGAGAAAATCCTTAGTCCCCAAACTTCAGAAAAGGCTAGTTCACTTCTGTCTGCTGAAACCTAAAGCATGCTTTTTAAATCTGGCAGCCTGACTGGTATGCATCATAGTTCTTTGTCCCTGCTCCTGTTGCAGAACTTGGATACATCTTTTTCTGGGTAGACCTTTTTCCCTGGTGCATGGCCCTGGTCAACCAAGTCCAGCATTTTTCTGTAATGCAATCTAGCACTGTGTGGCATATGTTCATGTTTGAAATCATATCACTCTGGCTGTAAGCATGACTCACTTTTAATGGGTTATCTAACACAGTTGTTTCAGGGCTTCAGACTATTTTGAGCAATAATCTCAGGGAATGGAAACACCAAACTTCCCCACATGTTGTTAACCACAGCCACTGACAGCTGCAGTTGTACAGATGCATTGGGATCCAATCTGCCTTGTCCAAAGGCAATTACAATTATTCCTTGAGCTCTCCTGAAAGGCAGCAGGAGGTGGTAGGCAGCAATTATCACACTCCTAGGGGAAGCATCAATGGGTTTAAAGGCAGTCAGGGCCTTCCACAGTCTTGCACACCCCCTGAAGAATGACTGGCAGAACATTCACTGACTCATTACTGGAGAGACACTGTGGCAATGGCACCTATACCACCTGCATATATAACCTGCATTACCCTGATAGAATGTGAATCATAAACATTAATTTGGAAATCAGAGGAAAAAAGTCCCAAATGTTTTCAACCATTTATGTTTTATTCTGCTGTGAATTTAAATTGTTTCTATCCAAGCTGATTTTCAGGAACAGATCTAATTTTTGCTCTGCTGTTAATTGCAGCTCTCTCTCCAGACTGGTAATCTGAAGCTATGGATTGGGTGCTTTGCAATGCTGTGTCAGAAAGCCATAATGAGAGGCAAGTAAGCAGCCATTGTGCTGAGGACACATCAGATAATCAGCTTTATTTTCTCCCTGAGTGGGTTTCAACACACAGGTCACTTTGACTGGGACATGAAGCCTCTGAGACAGCATTTGACAAGACTTCTTCATTAAAGACTTTAAATTTCCATTTGGTGCCCAGTTATGTGTGATCACTTGTGTGTGACAACTTTTGTTGAGTTGTCTAAAAAGTAATATGTCACCACAGGAAAACTAAGGCTCTCCTATCATCTGCTTTATTTACACTATGCCTGCAGAAGGATCTAATAAAAGAAGACTGTCTTTATTTCAGCAAGATCTCAGCAGCAGAAAGCAGCAGAGACAGAAAGTCCCTGGAGACAGAGGTATATACCCAGTAAAGACAATAGCATCAGAAGTTTGTACTTTGTTAAATATTTGCATAAAGTATAGTCCCTACCTAGCTCCTTTCACAGTCAACAGAGGAAGACAGGCATCTTAAGTGCATGACACACCATGCCTGTTCTTAGATGTCCACCTAGGAAGACAAAAAGCCTGTTTCTTTCATAGAAGGGACTATTTCTTTCCTCAACTGACTAAAAGGACAACCAAAGATCATTAGCCACCTTTTAGTGGCATTTCACTCCCAATAACCACAGAAGGAAGATCATCTTACTCAATATCCTTCATGTCAGAATACTTCACACTTACCCACACAGGAACACACAGAGTCTCAGGAGAAAGTTGAAAGACCCCTTATAGCAAAATTGACATCTCTTAGTCAAGGGTGTATTAAATCTAGTTAAGTTTTAACTTATAAACAATGTTATTTGTAGCATGCTTATCCCATAACGTTCCACCAGCAGGACTGGGTCAGTTCTATGACAGATATAGCTGAGGCTTCCATTTTCTGAAACAACTAGCCAAAGCCTACTGTTGAGGGGCCTCTGGGTGTACCTCTGGGTGTACCTCTCCCACTACACACATAAACTGAATACATTGAGCTGGAGCTACCATGAATGCCACAAATTATGCTCCTGGTGGTGTTGATTCCCTAGAACATAAGCCCAGGAGTACGTTGGACAGCAGTGAGTTCTGGAGGAACCCGGTGGGAAGAAACTGGCCAAGATTGTCTCTGGTTTATCAGTCTCTGGAAAAGTGGCACTAAAAAAATCTCTAATATCCATCTTCTACTGTGCTCCCTGCATCTAGAATCTTTGCCTTTAATAGTCACAGTCATATTTTGTACCTAATTCTTAAATTAAGGGATGTTTCCTCCACATAGGAGCTGAAATAAAGACATCAGAACTCAAAGAATTAATACAAGATGTTTTCTGTCATAGCTGTAACAGGAAATATTAATTGTTATATTTTAGCAGTGGCTCATTGGCAAAAATTTGGTGGTTGATATTTAAACCTATATATCTGCCTTATCCTCAAACCATTGAGGTAAATTCTGGGTTAGCCCTTGCTGAGGTTGCATAAGGATAAACATTATAACAAACATTATATTTATATTCAGTTCTTTCCTATATTTGGTCAAATTTCATATTCTATGTTTCAATTACAATAACTATTTATACAGAAGCCCACAACAGCAGCTGATAATTGTTCAGCCATTGAATTGTGCCTCAGCTGTCTCACTGTGGTAAGTGTATTGTACATACATTTCACATAGTCTTATGCTAATGAAAAATTATATATGCTGTGATGTTGTATGGAACTTCGCCTCAGTAGAAAGGCTCATTATATTCATTTTGGACAATGCCTCCTTTCTGACATTAAGAACAAACAGATGGGATTTGAGAAGCTGAATTACCAAAAAAGCTGTCCTTTGAGAATCTGTAATATCTCTGTGACCCTGGTTACTCTGATAGATTCTGCTCAGGTTTGCTTCATCTTCCCCAATTACAATTTATGACACAAGGCAATGATCTGTCAAGCCATATAACATTAGTTGGAGCTTACAATGGAAAAGGAGGGATGACATTTACTGCCACCAGTAAACAAGAGAACTCTATCATTACCTGATATAAGCTATCACAGTAGAAGAGATCTTATCCAAGAAAAAGAGAGATGTTGCAGGAAGCATTGAAGAGCTGCCATCTTCAATGTTAGGGTTGGGGACCCCTGTGACAGAGCACAGCAGCAAACCCCATGTTCTTGCAAGCTCAGTCCTGACCCTAGTGAAGCCAACAGCAAAACTCCCAGTAATTTCAGCAAGCTGAATATTTCCTCTGGATTCAGTTTATGTCTGAATCTCACCTTATTAGAGAGTGGCAGATGATGCCTTAATTCTATGCCATAATGCTCAACTCTAAAATAGAAAAAATGGAAATTATCCATATCAGCAAGAGAGAACAAGACATTTGTCTTAGCACAAATGCTTGCACAGCACACAGCCACCCTGAGACCAAAGGTGCTGGAGAAGTGGGGGCAGCCAGAGAACTCTCTGCTGCCTTCAGTTTATCAGGAAATCTGGCAATTTATTATGGCAAGAAGTATCAGGGAAAAAAAAAAATCCACTTATCAAATGAGGAAATTTGCCTATCAGAAGAATAGCTAGACAGTCACACTGGGATCAGATTTCCATCACTCTGTAATGGAAAGCTCGTATTAAGGTTAGAGGGTTATGAGCAAGAGATCTTCATTTCTTGTGAAGAAAGCATGCATAGCCATCCTGAATTATTCCCCCACAGGATGCAACCAGCAACGGGAAATAAGGGCACTAAAACCAATCTGGGAGCAATCAAATTAGCAACCCTCTATTAGGCTATCACCAGCATATTGGTATATATCTTCACTTGGAGGAAAGAGCTGTAGAACTACAAAGGAAAGCCTATCTAATTTTGTAATAATTTTCACTACACATCTTCAGCAAGAAAACATAATGCTTTGTTCTATTTAGCAGTAGGATTTCTTGCTTCTTTTCCTTGAACTCCATCCAGCCGAGACCAGCTGCTGATTTGCAGAGCTTGGCAACATCCCACATATAGGGGTCTGATACCTCTTGTAGGGAAATGCCCGTTTCACTTCCAGACCACTCCCAGCTCCCAGGTGAGCCTGCCCAGCCCCTGGTGAGATGTGACACTTATACATAGGACAGGTTATTCACCGATGGACATTTCTCATTATTTTCATTGTTGAGTTATGCTGACTGCTGGTGAAAATAAGAGTTAACTTTCAGCTTTCTTCTTGGAAGTCAGGCTTCTAAACCTCAGTTTTGTAAAATCCTGGGTGTTGAAGGGAAAATTCTAATTGTAACTACTCAGTGGAGTGCACAGCAGTCGCAAAGACAAGGACAAAGCAACAAATGGCTGAGGAAAGGAAAAGTCTCATCCAGCACCACAGAATGCCAGAGATAAGGCTCCTCTTTCTCCCTTCTCATCTTGCTCTTCTCTCCTCTGCACATCCAGTTACCAGCACTGACAGCAGTCAACCCAAGTAATTTTCTGCGGGGAGTAATGGGGATAAGATTTGCATGAAATAGAGTTTGAGAATGAGCTCTGAGGCCTTGGTGCTTGACAAGCCCTGGGGCAATGACTTGGGGTGTTGAAGGACAGGGAAGGACAGGGAAGACTGGCAGGATGGGCCAGGATGTAGCTGTGGCAGAAATCTCAGTTGGAGGCCAGAGAATGTGGGGGTTGTGAGAGGGTCTGCAACATTGTGATTGGACTATTTACCTGGAGAGTTTTACAGGGGCCAATGACATTGAACGTTGCATGTATGTGCAGGTTGGGAAAGTACCGAACAAGGGGATAAAAAGGGCTTGGTGGTAACAAATAAGGATTTGAGTCTGCATCAACTTGAATCCGTGTTGTGAAATGCCAGTTTTCACACCAAAAAAGGGCCATTGCCACGCATCTCCCAAAAATCTGTTAAGTGAGCTTTATTTTTTTAATCTAAATTTTAATCTACTTCTCCTTTTGTAACCAGCCAAGTTGTTCCCAGGATGGTTCAGCTGCCCATGGTGGGATGGTCATTGTGGCTGCCAGGAGAACTGATGAGTTACACTAGGCAGCTCCTCTGCTCCAGCACCTCCAGTTTGATGCCAGCACACTTCATGGCTGCCAGCATGCAATGACTGACTGTCCTCCTCCTCCTTGTCAACTCCATTTGGATGCAGTGAATGTGTCTCTCTTCTCTGGGGCATTGGTAAGGCATCAGGCAGGAGCACTGGGTCTGTGTCTCTGGGAATGAACATGTTGGAAATTTAGCTGCAAATGTCGTGACTAAACCCATATTTTATAGCTTGACAACAGGTCAAAGTCCAGTGGGAAAAAACATTACAAGAGGCTCATGATACATTAGCTACAAAATGCCTATAGTCATACACTAGATGGTAGGGTATTAAGACTAGATGAAAAACCAGCTTTAAATGCCAGGTTTTGTAGCAGTGGTCTAGATACAGAAGGAGAAATTAAGTATCTATTTTTATCCACTGACTTTCCCTGACCTTTCTTTTAAACAAAAAGATATTAAGTTGACTTTCTGTTCCAAATTATCCTATCACAGAATGTTGCTGTGAAATGGAGTCTTAAGGTCCACATTGTGTCAGCTCCTATTTCATTAAAGCTCCCTTTATGAATGCTAAGCTACCTGCTGCTGGCTTGCGGTAAAGCTCAGTCCTGCGGGTTATTTCATTACCCATTTCTGACCTAATCAGATTCTGACTCTTCATATTCTTTCCCAGAAATTCCCTAGGCAGGAAAATAAATTTCTGCTTTCCCTTTCTTAAAACATACGAAAAAAATGTGTTTTCTTCCATTTAGCAGTACTGCAGTGTCTTCTGCGTCTGTGTTGATACCAACTACACATTCTAAAATCAAAACTTCAAGTTTCTGAATGTTTGTGCATTCTCATGAGAAAGAGGGCTTTTATGAACATGGTAAGGAGGAAAGTCCTGTTCAAACCTCTTAAGCACCACAATGAACACTTATTTTATTTAATGTATTTTTTTGTCTCTCTCAATTTTTCCTCACTGAACAAGGCTTGTGAGAGAAAACCACTGAGGTGCTGGCTCAGAATCCAGCTTTAAGCCACTTCCACAGTGGGAGCAGATCTAGGCTTCTTAGGGACTCTGGAATAAATAAGCCTAATATATTTTTTTTTAAATTATAGCCACCTTCCCAGGAGCTCAGGGTGTCTATATGCTCCACCAGAGCATGTCCCTTCAGGGCCACAAAATGGTGATGCCCTCCGCTACAGCCCCACAAGGAGCATTTCATGTAGTAATTTTATAGCCAAGTACTACAAATCCTGTGCCACCAAAATCTTGCATATTCAAAACAGGGTCTCAAGATTGCTGCACATTGCTGTTGCTTAATTTATCATAACAAGACAAGGTGTGATAAGGATCATATTTGTCTCTGGAAGCAAATGAAGGAATAAGTGTGGCTGCCACTCAGCCTTTTCCTGGCAAATGCTCAGTATGTGCAGAGCTAGCCAGCACCTCAGACATTTACAGGAAAACCTACTGCTCTTATCACCAAGTTACACAGTAAATAGCCAAGTTGCACAATAGTGTTTATAAAATAATCCTCTTAGGGATTTCATCAGCTTAGCAAGTTCATTAAAACTTCTAATAAACACAGTTTTCACATATGGTTGTTTTCAAATTTTACCATTAAGATCCCATTAAGCCTGCTGGCCCCAGTCTTGCTTTTTAAGCAGCATCATGATTTAATTTCATAATTTAATTGTGTGCTATAGAAGGTGTGGCCCAAACTAACTCTTGAATTATAAACTATTGTTTATAGTACCTGAAAGGGAATGGACAGTAACACTACCAGCTACATCTTTGTGATTAGAGATTCAAAAGTTAATTTTACTGAAAAAGTTCCCTTCATTTCCAAGTCCATTTTGTGCCTTACTAATGGGAAGTGGCAATGCTACACCACTTGGGGTAAAGGGAAAAGGCGTGTATCTAGGTATCAGAGACACAGGACTGACCACCATTCTACCCTCCTCCTACCGTAAATTGCTCATATTGACCACAATGCTTGTAAATCTCATTCCTGGAGCAGTGAAGGAGTCATCACATTTCATTTTTATGTCCAAAAGTTGTACCTGGACACTCCTCCCAGTCATAGCAGATGTCATAGCCACAGGGAACTTTCTTCAAACTCTTTGCGGAGAGCTTTGCCCTTTCAATAGCCCAGTCCAGGTTGGAATTATCATGACAAGGGCCAGCATGCAAGAAATGAAATGACTGCTCTCCAAGGCACAATTCAGCTGAATACTGACAGCTGGGCTTGGTAATGTTCTGTTCAGAAGCAGCATGTAGCACACAGATGTCTTCTGAGTAGTGGCTGGCCCAAGAGAAAAAGAAAAATTATTTTAACAGGCTGTGGAACAAGTCCATGCTTCTAAACACTCCACCAGCACACAGCAAAGCCATGACGAGGTTGGGTATCTGTCTAGGCTGTCCTAGCTACTGCAAGACCTGGACCTGGTACAACGTCATGCTGTGAGATGAGGAAGCTTTGTTCCTCTCAAACAGATGAGAAATGGAGGACACGTGCTTAACACAAGAAATCAGGGAGTGCTGTTACCTCTGCAAGACGGCTTGTCTGAGTTAATGCAGCCCTGCAGCTCTGTGTGACAGTCTGCCTCTGAAGCACAGTTAGTTCGGGACCAATGCAGGCAAACACAGCCGTGCTGCTTGTAGTTTCTTTCTGTATTGCTCTTGGTTCCTGAGTGGATTCGTTCTCAGCAAGTACAGGCATTTCCAAGCAGCACTATTTTGTGGAGCCTAGCCATCTCCCAAAGGGAGGGAGCAATACAGTTCACTTTGTTTATGTTTCTGAATTAAATTTATAGTGTTAGTCAACAAAACATTTCTAGTTCTCAGAGGATTTGGCCCATGTATGTTTGACAACATCTCTCACCCGCTTAACATGCTCTTTCCCTTCCCATGGGCTCTTGACAGAGAAGATACCTGATTATTTGGGCACTGACATGAATGAGATGAATCCCATGCCAAGGGACTTGCCTGCAGTCACACAGGAGCCCTGTGGTGGAATGTGTTTTGATCTCAGCACTACAACTGCCCAGCTCATATCCAGCTTGTGGTCATCTTTCCTATCTTCAGACCCACACCTGCACCTTGGCCAGTCATTTACTAAAAATCCTCTAGGATAACCCTCAGTTCACTTGATTGCTCAATAGCCTCTGCAGGTCTTGTTGTGTGATGACAATAAATCCAAGTTCCATACACTTTCATATGCTCTGGATTCTGAAACATACAGTGTATTTTGCAGAATGTTAATCTGAAAAAGGTAAGTCTCAAACATAAGAAGCATGACCTGTTATAGCAAGGTGATGACAGTGAAAATACAGAAATTGGAGGAATAAAGAGAAGAAAAGGAAGTCTTGGAATCTTCAGTACCAGATGACAATGTATATTAGAAGGATGTACCATGGTGTGCCATTTGGTTAATGTCATCATTCATTTATTTTACAGGTTATAAATGGGTCTGCATTTTAAATACAGAGACATAGGTGCCTAATATCTGAACAGAAAGTAGTGCTGAATTGTTGTTGTCTTTTGTTAGTCTTTCTGTTTTGTGTCACAGTGGACTCTTGCTCTATCAATGGAGAAACTTTGGCTTTTCTTTTTCTAATTAAAGTACTTTACTTACCCACAGTCTTCTTCTGGAGACATACAAACACACTGAGATCCAACTTGTTTTTGTCCAGGATTGCAAACACCTCTAATTCTAGTTTGCACGTCTGAAACAAAAGAGTGAGAGTTATTGAAACTAGCAACAGAGTGAACAAAAATATCTTGGACTCCTGCTATGAAACCTAAAATGGGTTTATTTCTACCTATCCCTTACTTCTTTCTCCGAAAGCTGCTGTGGTTGAGATTCTACAAGTAGACATCAGTCTTTTCAAGAATCACTTGCAAATCCTGTACAATGAGCTGAAGTGTTAGTAGAATGCATTAACTTACTCTGCTTTCATAAAGCCTTGTTAATACAGCTGGGGGTTGTTTTGTTTTTTTTTTTCAGAAAATAGTTTCAGTATCTCAATTTCATAATTAAATGGTACCATACATTGCACCCAAAAATTCTGAACTTAATGCAAAAGTTTGGGGGTGAAATTATATGGCATTGTGGTAGGCACAAAGTAAAACCAAAATTAATCAACAGTTGTTACACATCTTAAAACCAACTAGCTAAAACTGTGCTGTTAATACCAGCAGTATAGAAACAGTAAGGTATCTGCAGGCATACTGACCTTTTTCACATGTAATAGGTCTCAAAATAGGTGGTATCCAGGACAGATCTTTCCCACAGGTGTACTGGTTTTGACCAGTGACTATAAACCCAGTCTGGCAGCTCAGCTTCATGGTTTCATCAACACTGTACTGTTGCTTAAATGGTGAAATTGTGACACTGTCAGATGTTGGTGGCCTAAGACATACCGAGGCTGTAATAAACAAGAAATAAGTATAATTCTGGATGGTTTTAGGGTGTTTTTATGGTAGATATTTACAGCAAGTCCTAATGCTTCATCTAAAGAGCCATAAAGGCGCTTAATAACACCGAATATTTGACTGACATTCAAAACTAATAAATATTTAACATAATTAAGTCTAGAAATTTTCAGTGAACTTTCATAGTCTTTTAAAATATTTTTCAATCAATAAATAATTGCAATGTGTTTCTACTGTTTCCTAGCATGAGTAATTTCATTTTACAGTTTTAAAATAAGAATGGCATTAACAGCTTTTTTTCTTTTTGTTTTTTTTTCCACATGAAGCCAGTAACAGAACAATTAAAATTAATGGCTGTAGCAAACTCATAACTTGGTGGGGTTTTTTTTGGGTTGTTTGGGGTTTTTTTTTTTTTGTTTTTTTTTTTTTTTTTTTTTTTTTTTTTTTTTTTTTTTTTTTTATTTGGTTGTT
>NDXB01010543.1:34180-47402 GCA_002631895.1 Agapornis roseicollis
TAAAAGGTTTTTTTTTTTTTTTTTTTTTTTGCTGTTGGAGGACTTACTATGTAGTGTAAGACCTAAAAACTGTGATAGGAAAAGCTGGTAAGCATATTGTGATAATTTCTTCTTAAAGATTACATACCTGAGTTCTTCAGTTCCTCAGAGCTGTACTGGTAAAGAATGTCATAGGAACCACCCATCTTCCCAGAGGTGTAGTAGTGAGTGCCAAAGTCATCAAATATTCTGCTATATAAAGCATAATTGTACTCCAGGGGCAGGTGGTTAAGTGCTTTTAGAAAGACATCTGAGAGCTGCAGATCTGACTGTTTCATCGTGAAGTTTGCAACAGAAGTTATTTTGTGGACTCTAATAAAGTTGGAATTCTAGAAGAAAGAAAAGGGTAGTCATAGCATCTACATAGGTAGTTAATTGCAGAAAGTAGAGAAGCCAAAATTATGTTCTGAGATACGTTGCTAGAACTAATTAATCATTTGTATCATGCTGCTTTAACCATGATCAAACTATACCTGGAGATTCCAAGATCCCTGTGAAGTCCTTGAAGACAATGCTCATTATTCCTTTACACTGTGGGTGTACATAGCATTCTAAAGAAAATTAGGACTCCCTGAGCACCTACCAGACACAAAACAAAAGGATTCCTGCCAAAACAAATATACCAAGAACTGATAAAACAAGCAAAAATTTCAGAGGAAAGGCTTGGTTTTGTTTGGTTTGCAAACAATCTGGTGAGTGGCTATTTTGGATACTAAGTCAATGTCATGAAGTTTCAGAATACATCCGTCTGCTAAAACTAAAACTAAACCACAGGGATAAAGATCTCATTGAGTTCAAGTATCAGACTATTAATATTAGAGGCAAAAGAAAAGAAAGTTCAAAAACTGGAAACCTCTACTACTCTTTACAAAAAACTGATGGTTTTGAGACATCTAAATCATATATTTTTCTAGTGCTAGAGGTTTTTAACTGAATAGAAAGGAGAGGAACAGGAAATATGGAAAGAAGGAATTTATAAAGTGTCCAAAGGAACGGACAGCACAAGGTCAAAGCAAAAAGATCAAGAGCAACAGGAGGGGCATAAAACAGGAACAAATGACCATCCAGCAGACAGTAAAAATTCATT
Source organism: Agapornis roseicollis (assembly GCA_002631895.1). Classification (NCBI taxonomy): domain Eukaryota; kingdom Metazoa; phylum Chordata; class Aves; order Psittaciformes; family Psittacidae; genus Agapornis; species Agapornis roseicollis. The sequence continues at coordinate 35,307 of NDXB01010543.1, forward strand.
ATGTATAAAAAAAATTGTTACTGATTTATACATGGGTGCTTCTGCTAAATTTTGCTGCTGGTAGTTTGTCTCTATTTCAGTCTCCAAGGTCACTTGGCTTAGAAGATTCAAGGATGTATTTAGACAGAGAGGTCTCCAAGCGAGGACTGAGCAATGTAACACATGAACTGGACTTTGGCTCTCAGTCCTGCACAGCAGCGCACATTTCTTCGTCCTCATTTGCACATTGGAAAATAAGCTAAGGATATGCAACTTTCTGCTGCAGTAAGAATTAGTATGGAAGAAATAGTTATGTAACACTTCCCAGAGTTGTACTCAGTTCCTAAAATACCCTGTGTTTAATCCATTTTTAGGATTTTCAGGTGAGTTAGGTTCTTATCCTCAATTTTCAGCTGTGCCAGCTAACATTTCATTTATGACACACAAAATTACAAGCCTCTTTGGCAAATGTTGATTCTAAAACCTTAGCTGATTTTGGCATGCTTTTCATCTCTTGCATGCTAAATATGAATTTCTGCCTGACATGCACGTTGCATTTGCACTTGCTGCTAGTGAAAGTAACTTGAGTGCTTTTATTACTAGCAATTAAGTGTTTTTATTACTAACAATTTACTTTACAGTTGTCAAACCTAGTGATTTCTCTGTTAAATCTCTGAGGCTCACACAGTATTGGAAACCCTCACTTGTAGAACGATTCCAAGAAATTGGATTCCAAAGTCTCTAGTTATTTCTGGCCACATCATAGTGGTAAAACCTGGTACCTGTAGCAAGCTTGACCCATGAGAAACAAGTATTAATATAAAATATTAGTAGATCAGAAATTATTATCTCCAAAGAAAGCCTGCTCTGAATCAAATATGACACAACCTAAGCTGGACTGATGTTGAGGCCAGTAGTTTTAACTGGAAATTTTCTACAAAGCAGGGTTTCACCTGAACATGCTGATGAAGTAATTTTCTATGCCAAATATCATAAGTGGATTTGCCACAGAATCATGTCTGTCCCTGTCATGTCATCCCATGTCCCAGCATCATGTCCTGTGTTCAGCAGTAGCAGTCATTTTTCTCCTTCTTAGTAGCTGGTGCAGTGATGTGTTTTTGACTTTCAGCCTGGGAAAAGTGCTGGTAACACCAATGTTTTTAGTTGCTGCTCAGTAATGTTTAGTCTGACCGAGGACTTTCTGAGCTTCATGCTCTGCCAGGGAGGAAGGGAAGCCAGGAGGAAGTAGAGACAGGACACCTGACCCAAACTGACCATACCACATTTGACCATTCCATACCACAGCACATCATGCCCAGTATATAAATGGAGGGCAATTACCCAGAAGGGTTAGATCAATGCTTGTGTTGGGCTGGGTATCAGTTGGCAGGTGGTGAGTGCTTGTATTCTCTTCCCTTGTTATTTTCTTTATCATTATTATTATTGGTGGTAGCAGCAGTGGTTTGTGCTATACCTTAGTTACTGGGCTGTTCTTACCTCAACCTGTGGGAGTTACATTCTTTTGATTCTCCTCCCCATCCCTCTGGGAGTGGGGGGAGGAAGGGGGTGGAGGGCGGGGAGTGGGAGTGAGCAAACATCTGCTTGCTTTCTGAGTGACAGGCTGGGCTTAAACCATGACATATCACCAGCAGCAGAGACAGCCTCTTATCTTTGAGTTCTCAGTTTTTCAATCCTAGTTCAAGCATTCCAGCTCAATTAGCTACTGCCGGAAACACTTGGAACATAGGTTAAGGGAATGGGCACAAATTCTGATAAAAAGCCTTCAGAAGCCTTTTGAAATAACAACATGGGAATTCAATGACAGGAAAAGGAAGAAAATAAATAGTATGTAATAGCAACAAACTGGAGTAGTTTATAATGAAAAAATAGAAAAATAGTTTATAATGAAATGCGCTACGTAATATTTCAGTCCCATGGTAAGAATTTATTGTTATGTTTAGGATAGAGAAGAGTGGGAAGTGGTCACCTAGACTCACCTGTGCAAAAAATAGCCCACCCTTTACTGCCATTAAACTATAAAAGGGCACAGTCTTATTTCCCACAGTATTCAACTGTATTACAGGGGCAGAATTTCATGGGAAAAGGTTTTCAGTTCTCAGAAACTTTTCTGTGGATGTGTTATTTCCAAGATTATCATCAACTACATCTTGGCAGCCATAAGACTCCAATATGCAAGTTAGTCACCAAATCAGAAACTAATGTAGAATAATTCCCAGCACATGCATATGTACAACATTTTTGAGTGCACGTCATTTCTTTTCAGAGTTGTGTGCTACTGTTACTACATGACATTCTCTCTACTTACTTTATAATTATGACAGGAAAAGGAAAGTTTTGCCTGATCTGATAATCTCAAATCTATGTTAAATCTATACCTTTTAAAATGGAATATGTTAAGTTTATGATTTCTATACTAAAATGAGCAGCACATGTTGCATTATGGAAAGTATGTTACAACCTGGAGCATCCCATGGTTTAAAAAAACTTTTTAATGTGTGATTCTAGTAGTGTAGTTGTTTCTTTGCTTACTTGTTTTTTTTTAAATGCAATGCCAATGCCTTGATAAGGAAAGAAGCCCTTGGTAGTTCAGTTCTGAAATGAGCAGACAGAAATCAAATCAAATCAAATCAAGAAATTTGAGGCTACATCTAGTTACCTTTTCATATGAGGCTTCAACAGCTTTCTTGAAGGAGGAAGATGATGTGACTTTAACCCGTTTCTTTCTTGAGAATAAAAATGGGACACCAGACGATCTTTGAGCACCATGAGTGAATGAACTATGTCCATGATCACTATCACTCAGGGGAGTTAAATCATTGTAGAAATCTGATGTTACGTCATCCTCTTCATCTTTCACCTGTAGATTTAGTAAAGCAAAACACATTTTCCCAAATAATAATCTGAAACAGAAGCCTACTAAGCAATGAATTGTTGATTTTTAAGGAAGAAACATGCCTGATTAACTGAGACATGGCAGTAAGCAAAAATTGTTCTTGACACTAAAGATGAGGCTGAGAAAAGTTAATAGGTGAGGTGAGTACTAGATAAGAAGTAGCATTACTAACAGGCATTTGTACAAGAGAGCAAAAAAGAAAAAGGCATGCAATACATTTTTTTTTTTTTTTACATTTCCCACCCTCATGCCCCAAAGCTTAGAAATAATTTTCAACAAAGTATTTCAACAGGACTTTTCAAAGACTGTCAGACCTTCATGCTATGTCCACACTATGACCAAGTTTCAGTCCCATGGCTTCTATATTGTACAAGGCAAAGAGCTTCATGTTTTCTGTCCTTTATTCATAATTCCCAGCTTAATTCCCAGTAGGTGGAGAGGAACTGGGAGCAAACCTGCCTGATCAAGTTGATAAGCCTCAATGGTGCTGTTGTGCAAAGCACAACAAAAACCTTTAGAATCAGTTCAGAAGTTACTAATTTTCAAAAATCCAGGTGTCTGAAAGATGCATTTTGTTTTCCTTCTCTAGATTTGTTTAATTAATAGGGTTGCTAAGGAACCTGAGAGGTGAGGTGATCCTTTTCCCCACTTCTGTTCTGCAAGAAGTCATATGCTTTTGCATGAAAACATACTGGAGTTCCAAAAACAAAGCCTGATCCAGTGACCCTTCTATACCAAAGGCTGGTCTAAATGTCAAAAAGATACAGATATACTCTCAAAGGTCTGATTCACAAACCCTTAACACTTCTGCAAATGGACATCCGTAACTTAATAAACCACACAGCTTTAAAGAGACCTGGGCAAACCAAAGCTGTTTTTTCCACATTGAATATTTATGCACACAGTAATTTTTCACCATTATTTATGAAACTTGCATGTTTCACAATGAGAACAAAAAGGCTTTGAATAATCTCCCCAAGAAAGTGGCAAATTCCCTAACACTGGACACTTTAAAGATTTGGCTGGACATGATGCTGGGACATCTTGTCTAGACCATGTTTTGCCAGGAAGAGTGACCAAATGATCCTTGAGGTCCCTTCCAACATGCTATTGTATGTCATGGCCAATCCAATTGCAGTTTCCATGAAATATATTAGGGTGTCCTTTCTTCAGGTGCTCCCCTTCAAGTAAAGCTAAAAACTCACAGCACTCCTGGCAAAAAATCAGCAGTTCGGTTTTCACACATTAGTTGAGCTTTTTTCACATCCTGCATTCTGAAAGAGCAAGGCTCAAGTCAAAACAAAGACATAGTTACAAACATGAGGAAGCAAGAGAGAAGCCCAAATCAATCATGTTGACTGTGCAGTGAATAAACACAGATCTGAAAGGTGTGAGTAGAGCCACGCGACTGCTCAATTTATCCCATTTCTACACATCACTTGAAGAATGTCCTGGCCTCACAAAGTGAAGAAATCTTGTCCTAAACCACAAATTACTGCTTAGACTTGAGCACACAACTTGGAATGTAATTATGGCAACGTTTCTTCAGCCAGGAGTTGCTAATTGAGAATACCTGAAAGCTGACAGCCTCCAGGTTTGCAGGAACACGATAAGATTTCCTTGTCTCTTTGCGCTTCACTGTGGTGCATTGTCCTCCATTGAATGAGTTGCCAAGGACTTCCCCTCGGCTATCTCCAGCCAGAATGTGAAATCTAACCAAAAAGTATATCCAGAGATTAAACAATTCCAGAAAGACATATAGACATGAAACTTTTTGTGACATATAGCCGCACTGAAGATTTTGTAGGTTTGAATGAAATGGCATTAACATCTGTGTTATGTAACTGCTTTGAAAGAAGTTCCTCTACAAGAACATCTAATTCATCTGCAAAAATGCTGCAGTAGCAACCATTTTTCCTACTTTTCAGCTGTGCTTAGCCCTCTGGGTAATTCCAATTTCAGTATGAGACAGTCACTCTTAAACAGAGAATGGCCTAGTAAGTGAATAAGCAGTTCTCCATTTCTGCTATAACTGATGTTAAGCAGAATGCACTGAGTTCAAAATTCAATTAAAAATGGCATGACTATCTGGGATAAGCATCCCTTGTTTAGGTCTTATACTGCTTAAATCAGTAGTCTGGAAGAGGTGATGGCTGGTATCATGTGAAATGTATCATAGGCAAAACAAACAACACCCTCAACACCATCAAAATTTCTGAGGCACTAAGCATAACTGAGAGGGAAGTTGCCAGTATATGATGCTAAGGTTGCTGTGAGGCAGGGAGGGTAACTCAGAGAGCAGTGCTCCTTGACAGCTCTTTGTCTAGTCCACCAGCTGTGCAGAGTAAGACTGACAGATGCAGTGAGCAAGTACTAGCCTGAAGGTTTGGCTTCATTTTTGCAATTTCATCTTTATTTTAATATGAGAGATTATGTATCTTAATGTGATACTTTCAAATGCTAATTGGGGATTATGTTTTTATGTAAATTAGTGAGGTAAGAATTTCAGGTTTATGAAAAATAAGTAAAGATGGCTTACCCACTGCCTATTAACTGCACACCTGGGATGCTCTCATAGTTTCTGTTACACACGGTGTTTATCTTCCCACAATTTCTTTCATCAGAGTTGTCCCCACAGTCATTTTCTCCATTACATTCTAATTTTTTTGCAATACAACGACCTGCACCAGAGAAACAGCATCAGCAATGCAAAGATTCATCATGTCTGAATAGAGAAAAAGTGACTGTTTTTTTCCCTAGTAAAGGTGTGAACTTGTCTTAGGGATATAGTGAGGCAGTACAATGCATAGATTGTTCTTATGAGACATGGATGTTTCAGTTCTGCCAGTTTTGGCTTGCTTTGAAGATGTGAAGGCTTAATTTTAGGATTAGCAAAAGGGTATAAGGATAAAGCTATTTTAAGGATAATGAGGTATATTTAAATTAAAGTAAACAAGAAATACCAGAAATTCAACAAACCCAGTGCGAGTTTATGTTCAGACAAACTCTATGGATATGCTTGTACATGAAGAATTTGTACAAAGAAATATTATTGGAACAGTGCTGCTGTCTAGCTATCATGGTCATACTAACATCACAGGCTAGAGACTGCACTTGAATTACTTCTAGTTACAGAAGAAACTGTAAACATAAGCTGCTGCTAATTCATATGAAATTTTAAGTAGATTTCAGTCCCTGCTTCTTTCCCCTGGAATTTGTGTACGGAATATACAAGACCTAGATTATCTGGACCTTTCTTGCCTCAATATCTAATCATTCAACTATCTAATAGTGCAACAATTATGCAATGAAGATTATCATTACCACTTTCACACTGAAATTTATTCTTGCAATCAATTTCCACTACACTGCAGAGCTTAGTTGGGAAGCATGGGCGGGAATCCACCAGTGACTCCGTACAGGCCTGACCCCCAAACTGAGATGGTCTCAGGAATGTCCGGACACGAAACTGTAGGGCAAAAGAAATAAAACCAGGGTGCTTTGTGTGAACTGTTTTTGTAGCTGAGTGAACCCTCAGGCACAGTCACATGTGTTAGTGCTGTTGAAGCTTTTATCAAAACCAGGGTCCCAAAGAAATAGTTATTTTTGTCCTTACATCCTACCATGCCATCATCACAGGTAAGGGGGGCAGCAATCTGGAAACCAAGAGCCCCACTAGACATGACAGAGCACACATGATGAAGCACTTGACAACCTGGGTTACATCACTGGAAGAATCTAAAGTTCAGTCCCTATGTGTTCATTTTTAATGGTACAGCAGGAAATGGTGTGCAACAATCTTAACGGAGATTTTTCTTTATCATCTCTGTTGAAATAGAAATACTCTGACAGGGGCATGTAGTGCCATCCTCAAACCATCTGGCTTGGCTCCCACACACGGGGCCTCTTGTCTGAAGAGCACTGAATGAACTGGGAGAAAAAAATGGTTTTCCTGACAGTTTCTATTACCAAACATGATATAGGAGCGAAATCTAAATCTTACTGGATTTTCTTTCCCAAAGTCACTAACCTCCATGCAGAATAACAATGCTGAATAAATGATGCTAGACAAATCACTTCAGATATATTTTTCACTCTGGTGAGTGAAAAAGTGAGTGAGACTTATCTTCATGGTACTGAACAGTTGCTCTGCTAAGATTTTTATTCCCACTAGAAAAGCACAGTTCCTTGCAGACTTCTGTTACTTCTCTTCCTGAAGAGAACTACTGAACTCAGACAGTGCAGGAAGATGTCTAGTAAAAATCAAGTAATCAAGTAATCAAGTGACTTTGAAGGGAGAATGCAAGGAGCAACACCAGACCATCTGAAAGCATTTGAGCTCAAGTATAACAACTACTTGTACTCCATTTGGGGTCCATAACACTCACTATATTATTTGTGTGAACTTCCACTTCTTCATCTCTTCCCCTCATTTAGACCTTGCTTCACTAATCTTCACACTAAACCTTGGAAGTCATGTAATTTTGACAGTTGCTTATATTTATCACAAGCAGTGATCTTTATATCTTGGGAAAAATGGATCACAGTCCGCAAAAGCACCTTTTTTTCTTGAAGCAGCAAATATTTGAAGTTCATAAAAATGAACAATGCTTCTACTTATGAGTGTGTAAGAAACTCAACCATTTAGGAAGTTATTGATTGCCAAAAAGAATTCCCCTTTTAGCTCTTGCAGCTCACTGTCTCCCCTGCTCTGCTCTCAATCCCTGTTGCAGGATAGGAGCCCCATAGAGTGGTTCACATTCACACCTAGACCAGCTTCTTCATGTTTTCCTTATCCTGCATGGGCATCAGAAAGTTATATATGTGCGTAAAGATACACTTAGGGTATCTGACAGGTTTTTCAAGATTGTTTCTCAGGCACAGAATAGATTTTGGAAGCTGAGCAGGACATTCAGAGAGTTGTATACTGCATCTGCACAGAAACAGAGCCGCTGTCACAACTGATCTCAAAGCTCAGACCCAAACACATAACTACCCCATGCAATCTGCACTCCCTTCCACTTCCTAGAACCTTATCTTTGCCAGGACTTGGCTCCTTTAGGTCAAATCCACTTGAACTCGACTTTTCACCTCTTCCCTCTCTGCCGTCTCAACTCTAAGTCTACCATCAGTCAACAGACATAAGACCAAGAGGAAAACAAAAACTTCCTGAGGTTTTATTCCACAGATATTAAGCACATCCCCTTCAGTTTTGCGAAGGTTAGAGGAATGGTGCTCTGGATTTGTTAAAAGCAATCTCAAATTGATCCTGACTACCAGTCTGACACACAGCCTGAGCATTTCTGGCCACTGCTGGTTAAGATTCATGTGTTAACTTTTCAGTAGATTATTACATGTTATTTTTCTTATCTTTAGAACATACAGAATGCTATGGATAAGCCAACGATACTGTGACTTTCTCCTGCTTGAATAAAAATGCAAACTCTACAGCTTGATTTATCCTTTATGTGGAAAAATCAACTTTAACTGTGACAATGGAACTTTGAAGCAAGTTCTCGTAAATGGATTTACTCTTTTTTTTTTTTTTTTTTTTTTTTCTCCTCTTTTTTTTTTTTTTCTCGGGTTACATTTTTTCCACCTACTTGTTTTTTAATGCACGGGTCACATTCTGACCAAGGGCCAAAGTCTCCAAGCTGACAGTTGATAGGACATGTTTGCTGGTTACATGCACGAGATTCCTGCTTCGTGCACAGCTGGTCACAGAAGTTTTGTCTATAATATTCATCCATTCTTATTTGCCTAAAAGAAATTTACAATTTATGCTAGGAAGGAATCACAGATGTTTTCTAACTGTGTGTGAAGGCTGATACAGCAAATTATTTGAGTCCAATGAAAACAACTTGAGGTAGTTGTTGCAATAGGTAGTTGCAGAATGTTGATTAAAAGAAAAATACTAATATGCTTTATGTTTACAGAGCAACTTTTTTCACTTCACTTCAACTGTCCCAGAGAATAGTACAGTAAAAGCCAGGAGGAAAAGAGGAGATTTCTCATAGAGTATACCACTGCATTGCATCAAATTTGGTGCTGCTGAATCTCATTTGACTTTAATAAGATTAACAAAATAAACAATACAGGGAGAAACTTTCTGTACACTTGTCAGCTGGAGCTATCTTCTCCCATGACAATGCTCTGAGCTGGGCAGAGCTCCCAGAACAGGGCACTGGGCACTGGTATCCCCTTATAGGGGGCTCACCCTCACTACATCTGTTGGCAGATACAGGTTTGTTGGAGGCCCTGTGATGCTGTATATATATAATATTGTATTTTCTTAGTTTTGCAATTAAAATATAATATATTCATCTGGTAAACTGTTTGATATGACACATTTTCTCAGTATATTACGAAAGCTGGAGTTTCAGGCACAGGTCCCCCTCCTCAGAAGTGTTGGGGTCTTTTTCTCAGGGAATAAGTGAAGGCACAGAAGTAATGAGGTAAGTTGGCCCTACCTGTGCCTGGTCTGTGTGCCATAATTGCAGGTTTGTGAACAGGCAGACCACGACCCCCATGGGTAATGTTCACAGTAGCACCCCTGGCTGCTCCCAATCACAAGGCTCAGCAGGATCAGGTACACTAACATAGCCTTGTCCGTAGTGAAGGTGTCCATCTACAGCACATGAGCAGACAACAAAAGCTCAGAAAACTGTAATTGACAGTTATGCCTGTATCCTTTGAGAGACATTTCTTCTTATTTGCAAAGTCTATAAATCTGCTTCATGAGACAAAGTTGCTAGGCAATGTATTTAGAAAGAGGCAATAATGCAAGACACATATTTATCAGTATTTTAATTAATACTTTAAGGACCAAAAGTCTCAATGGCCTTTTTGGACACTTATTATCAGGAGTACTAATTGTGCCTGCACATTATTTCTATTGAAGAAATTGCTTATAAATAATTTTGAATGTGATGAATAAAGACATACGATAGCTCTTCACTGCTTAGAGGTAGTCTCAAAAATATTTACTAAGAATAAGAATAAAAGCATGAAACAGCTCATAAAACATGCAAAAAATCAAGCAGGAAATTAAGAGCAATGAGTACATCTATTACCCTGTAACCATTTTCACATGCCTGTAAGTCCCCTTTGCATAGGTGCTTTTCTGGAGTGAATTATTCCTTTAGCTTTTTGCTGTTCTTAGTTTTGACTAGCCTGTCCAAACTGCAAACCGTCACTATTCAAAGCATATCTGAATATTCTATCAACAGGAGAAGACAGAACAAATAGCCTGTTTCTTACTGCAGTGGTCAATTAAACTTTATTTGATGAGGCAGAAGGTTATAGGCAGTCTTTAGGAAGCAATAATGCTTAGAAAACTTAAAAAACTTTTTCCAGACAAACTGTTTATTCATTGATTGAATCAACACTAAATTTGATGTGCCATTACAATAGAATATTATCATTATTGTATTGTTTTGCTTTAAAAAATGAAAAGCCAATAGGAAGTTTTAAAAGAAAAATATTTATTTTAAAACAATACTCTGAAAGATTTCATTTTTGAAAGTTTGAAATGAAATGTGCAATTGTTTTCTATTTTAGATTTTTAGCCATATATGCTACCATGATTTTTATACCTTGCTGAGAAAAATGAAATTGTGTCAAGTGAAAGCATTGCTTCCTCCTTTAGTAAAGAATGCCAGTAAGTCTTCACACAGCTCTTATAGGGAGGACTCAGAGCACTTTTTATACAGTAATTCATCAATGAACATGCCTTTCAGAGAGATCCAAGTGTAAGCAAACCCAAAATACGGTAAAATTGGAAACAGAGAAATCAACAGTCTAGCTAATGAAATAGGAGGAAAAGAGGTATTACATATTTTTGCTTACCTGGATTGCTGGCTTAGAAAAGAGATGAAGCCCTACAGAACGATTAATTTGTTTATTCCTTCTCTGCATTGGATATAGACAAGCACTGTTTATTCTTGTCTGTGAACGAAAGTGCAAACAATCAATACATCAAAAGCATATCAACAGTGATTAAAATGTACACATGTGGAGATTAATTCAACATTGTCAAGGAAAAAAAAAAAACCAAACACAAAACTCTTCCTTATATGCCTTGTAACCTATATGCATTGAAGCTAACAAAAAAATCTTCCTCATTAATTCATTGTAAGACTGTTAGAAGCAAAATCAGCAAACTTTGCAGACTGGTGTGACTTTGGCATGGTTTGCTGCAGTCTTTTATATTGAAGTTTGGAGATTTGTTTGATTTGGTTATCCATTAATGAAGGCAGACGTAGTCTCGTGTCAGAAGTGGTCAGAATAAAATTGCTTCTCCAGTAGTACACCAAGAGAGACATGTTCCAGAAAATTGTGTAGAAACAGCTATTTATACAAATTTATATAAATATGGCTGCCCATCAGGAGCTGAGAGGAGTAAAAATACCTCTGTATTAGTCCTTAATGCCTCTATGTATACTGCAAGTCTCCTTGTGCTGCTGCCAGATAGAGCTGCACAACCTCTCTCTTCCAGTCTGAAGGCAAGAGAGAATCTGGTATGGTGGCACATGTCTATAATTCATTATACCTTTCTCTGGGAAACAGAGTCCAGGCCAGGGAAAAATACCTATCTGCTGCTGCACCCTCTCTGCAAATGTGGGGTACCCAGAGAAAATAAAATCCAAAATATATTTGAGGTTATATACAGCTCTTCGGCTTCTGCCCTCTGTGGTGAGCTCTGGGAACCCAGTGACCCTTGGCAAATGCAGACATCAGACAAGAGCTGCTGAAAGCCTCTTCCCAGCAACACAGGCACTGTCCCGAGACTGAGGGCATAGGGCAGGAATTAAAATGGAAAGTGAGAGAGCACACCCATGCGGAACAGGGACAGCAATGAGAAGCACAAACCAAGAAAGCAGATTGCCCTAAAAAAATAATCAGTGTCTGGAATATGACCCCAAACCTCTCAAATACTCAGCGTGCATCCTACCCAGAGGGCAATGCTGCATTGAATCCCCCTTCACTCCAGCAGACTGGCAGAAACATGTCAAGATGCCAAAGTTTTCAAAACAAATTTCTCAGTTTGCTGGGACTCACGGTTATATACATCCTTGATAACTAAAACCCACAGCTTCCTGCATAGCTGCATTTTCCAGTTGCCTTTGCAGTTTGTTGGTTTTGGTTTTTTGTTTTTTTTTTTTTTGTTTTTTTTTTTTTTTTTTTTTTTTTTTTTTTTTTTT
>NDXB01010547.1:0-58452 GCA_002631895.1 Agapornis roseicollis
GACATGGAGCTGTTGGAACAAGCCCAGAGGAGGCCACGAGGATGAGCAGGGACTGGAGCATCTTCCATATGAAGACAAGAAGGGAAAGTTGGGGCTGTTCAGCCTGGGAAAGAGAAGGCTGCGTGGAGACCTCAGAGCAGCTTCCAGTATCTGAAGGGGGCCTATAGGGATGCTGGGGAGGGACTCTTCATTAGGGACTGCAGTGACAGGACAAGGGGTAACGGGTTCAAACTGAAACAGGGGAGGTTTAGATTGGATCTAAGGAAGAAATTCTTTGCTGTGAGGGTGGTGAGGCACTGGAATGGGTTGGCCAGGGAGGTTGTGAGTGCTCCATCCCTGGCAGTGTTCAAGGCCAGGTTGGACGAAGCCTTGGGTGGCATGGTTTAGTGTGAGGTGTCCCTGGTTATGGCAGGGGGGTTGGAACTGGATGATCTTAAGGTCCCTTCCAACCTGAACTATTCCATGATTCTATAATTCAGAATGCATAACCATAGAGCTTAGCAGCCACCTACATAACAAGCAGCTAACAATCACTTACAAATGGGATAATGCATTTCAATTATATTGTAGAGACATAAATACAGGAACATTGGTTTCAAACAGAGCTTACCTTCAATTTCTTACTTAGCTTACAGCAGTATCTGTATAACATTGCCAAATTTAAAGGTCCAAAATCGCCATAGAAACTGGGAGAAAGAGAACAAAAAGATGTGTTATTATACAAAAAAGCTGAGCAAATTTCAACATGCCTGTTGTTAAAGCTGCAAATCAGTAACTTTTTGGAGTAGCCAATGGGAAAACAGGCAAGTCTTTTATTGATTCATTTAAGAAGTTGATAGCAACAATTAATATGAAAGCATGTATCGCTTCAGTTAAAGATGCTTCAGTAACTACCTTTCCCATTACATACACACACTACCTACAGAATTCTTTCTTCATCCCGTGATATCCAGACTGGTTTTGGACAAAACTACAGAGTGAAGAACTTCAAAACATCACCTGTTCCCCTTTGCCATCCTAGATAAAGGTTCTACAACCGCTCAAGGTGAGAATATATCATTAGATACCATGAAGAATAAGCTAAGAAGACCTCATAGGAGGTGAAACATATTGAAGTTTTAATCCAGTCTCGATCTGTCTGAAATGGAAGATTAACTTTTTTTATGCCATTCTCCACTATCCCAGTGATCACATATACGCTTAACTTTACATATCAGTGTTCCCCTTTGCCCCCCAACCTTCTTGTCTCTAGGCAATTATATTCCAATATAATTATATTCCAATATAATTATATTCCATTATTTGTTTCATGTCTTCTGATTGTTCTTGTTTCTCTCTTCTAGATTCTTAAACCTTGACATTACTTTTGAAACAGCTACCACTGTCCTTAGAATAAGAGCTAATAGCAGTAGTGTGTAGAGGAAAGCTGTTGCACAATAAAGCTAAATTCCCGGTAGGGATTTACAGTGCTTTTCCAAGCTAACCCTTCGTATAGGCACCTTAATATGCTATACAGCTTATGACACTTTCTGGAGCTTTTTCCCCTTGCCTCCAGTTGCAAGCTTCCTCCAACAGTTTTCCTTTTTCTGTATAGAAGTCTTTATGTTGATGCTCTATGAAAATTTTGATGCACACCTTATACACTCCTGGGAGAATAGACTAAAACTGCTTTGATCTGCACTGCTCTGAGTCTTTTGATAAAGGAGACAGGACACTTCTGTCTCCTCCTGCCTACTGACAAACAAAACAAGCCATCTGAATGTGTTCACGGGGGAATGACAAAGGAAATACGCAAGCATGTTCTACAGAACTTCCTGAAGTCAGATGACAGAATAGGTGGCAGTACCATTCAAGCGTTCTTCCCATAGTTTATTTTCACAGGAAAACTAATTATGTTCCAGTTAACTAAGGAGAAGACCTTTACTTTGCGGGCAGTCACACATTGGGAAGACATCCCTCAGAGAGGCTGCAGAATCACAGTCCAGTTGCTCAAGGCTCTGAGCAACACACTCTTGTTGAGCTTGCTTCGAGCCCAGGGTCTGGATTAGAGATCTTCTCTCCAGAGGTGCCTTCCAGTTGCAGTCATTCTGCTATTCTAAGTGGTCACAAGTAGAAGTTTCCAATCTTTTAGGTGCTTATAACTTCACTAATATACCCCTTCCCACATTCTCTCAAACAAAAAAGCTAAACCCAGTGCAAAGAGACAACTGGATTAGCATGATCACTGTCTAGGATGAGTAGCCTGCCTGTCACACCAATGCTATTTCATTATCATCTGCTTTACAACAACAGAAGTGTTTCTTAAGGTTCAGTTCAACCCTTCAGTACAGAATATTATGACATACTGCTTAATTACAGAAGTCCATTAGCTGGGTCAAAGACTAAGTAAGCTGTCCAGCTATTAGGACTTTATTTGTAGGTTGCACAGATGTTACCTAGCTCATAGGAAAATTGCAGTGGCAGTAAAGCAGGGTTAAAGTCTGGGATTCCTCATCTTTTCTTAAATAATTCTACTACATAAAGGCACAAGTTATCTGTACAATTTTTAATAGAGATGAAAAGGATGAAACTCAATTATCTAAGAAGGACAAGTATAAGTCACAGCACAGAAGTTAAAATTGGAGCTCTAACAACACTAGTGATTGTGGATTCTAGAGAAGCTATATAGAAGACATACCAACATCTCTTCCCATTCTGCTGTGCTAACACCTTCTCTAGAGCAAAAACCCTGCTCTATCTTATTCCATTAACTTTAGAGTATTCTTTCACTTAAGTATATGATGAAAGAGTAAAATTTGGGATTTTAAGGTTATTTTGTGAAAAATACTTTCAAAAGTATTATGAAAAAGAATGGAATAGGATAGTTACTAAAATAGAGAATACCTTTAGAACTGGCGTACGCAAAGTAGGTCAAAGACAGAACTGAACACCCAGTTCACCTAAAGCACTGAAGCACTACAACCATGATTTAGGATAGTGAGTTCATTTGATAGAAGTACATCATCATGAAGTCAGAGACTCACTTCTACTTTTCCACATGATTAAACTCAAACTAAAGTGCAGGAAAAGCGCGTCAAAATTAAATTACAAACCAATTTATCCATAGCAGACAAATAATGTATTATATTGGTGGGGATAAGGATAAAATGCATCTGAGTGTATCCATGAAATAATTTTATTTCTACAAAATAAAGGTCCTCAGATTCTCTCAGCCACCAAGCCACTATCTTAGGCTGGCTTTCTCCATCACTCATTATCATTGTTCTTAAGGGGGGTAAGGGAGAGGAAGTATCAGTTTTTCTGACCCTGGTACTACCACTGTTTGCCTGTGCTGCAGAAACAAGATGTTTCTCAGAATCCAAACACAATTATAAAGGAAAGGCACTTCTGGTGACACTTAAACACTGGCAATTCCCAAGCTATTTACGTAACACCATATAGCCACTATAAACCAGCCACTGACTTTATTGATGTGAGGGACAAAGCTTGTTACACATATAATTTCAACTTTCCTCACTTAATATCCCTAAGTTAGAATAAACTTGGATGTCCTTTTTTTGATGGGGCTCAGTGAAACAACTGCCTTACAAACCTGCAAATCAAGGAGTTCTCTGAAAGATAACACAAGGCTCTGTACTGAAGTCAGTGAACTCTGAGCTACAAAACCCTTCTTAAATTTATATCCTTAGAACTAAAGTTTCTGACATGTTTCAACTCATTACTTGTAGTGTAACAGGCCATTTCTGTACTTGAACTAGAGACACTTAATCCTGACTCACACAGAGGATTTTCTTCTTAAGAACAGGATTTTGATGGAGTTAAATGTAAGTGGAAGCTGGGAAACAGGAACTGCAGGGAACAGAGAAGAAATGACACACCACGGCATCATCTGACTACAGGATTTTATCCGGGAACAGCTGAAGATAAAAAACATAAGTGATTAATCTTAGTGTCTGATAACAATTAAAATAAATGCTTTATTTCCACCTCTTTCACAGCTAATAAGACTTTCTTTGTATCTAGATGTTCTAATAAACATCTCAGACATCATCATTTACCATGGAGGTGGGAACCAGCTATGAGGATCAGAAGGCAAGTATGGTATTAATCTACATTTATTTTGTTTTCATCAACTACTTAGATGATAGCTTAAATTATTCTTCACCCTCATCCCATGGAAACATGCTGTCCTTATGCTTCTCTAGCTAAGAAGTAGCAAAACTCCAGGATATGCTAAAGGACATTTAAATACTTAAAGAATACTATCACAATGCTACCTGGAAGCAGTAGAACACATTTCTTGTACCTGTGTTCTAGAACTACTCATCCCTATGGGTTCTTAAAGCATCAGATCCAAGGTATTTGCAGTGTTGTACCATAGGAATGGTCATCCACCTAGAACGACCAGCTCATAAAGAGCTCATTGGTCTACTCTGTCATGAAAAAGAGTAACTACCCATTCCTCCAGGGAAATTAATGGTGAAAGAAATGTAGTACACAACTCCAGGACAGCAGTTCGTTGTTGCCAACTGTAGTTCCACTGGATGCCACCTGAAGGTGCCATGAGTCAGCTCGAGCCTTGGGCACCTTTTCAATGCCAAAGACACTTCTTGGTCAGCATTTGAATACCCCTGACCCTGGTACAGCAGAGGAAAGAAACTGCTTTCATGTCTTGAAGTACTGAATGGAGCCTGGTTATGATCAGTGAATTAATACTATATAGCCTGGCAGACTCTGAAATGAATTGCTAACCTCCATTAACATCACTGTCTACCTATGGCCAGGGTAGCAAGATATCCTGCAAAGATAAATCGCGCTGCTTAGACTTTACCCCCAGAAGCCTGATACCTTTTCCCCACAGATGAATACACCAGATCAGTAGTTTCATACTGTCCTTCACATACGCTTTTGTGATACAGCAAAGGAATGGATGAAAGGACAGGAGATTGCTATCTGAAAAGCTATTTCAGGGTTATTCATGACAAAAGCTCAGGGTTATTGCCACACTGAACGAGGGTGTGCAAGCATCCTTACCAAGTTGCAGGCATTTCCAATAGCTTAAATATGGTCCAAAGCCTAATTACAATATCGGGAGGGGGGAGGTGCAACCACTAGCACAGATCCACAAAGTCACTTCTAACAATGTAGTAATGCTTAGGGGGGATGATATTACTTGCATGGCAGCTTGGCCAGTTATTGACTTAGTAACTTGAAAAGAGGCACAGTTTAACAACTGCAGTCACTTTCTCGAGTAGGGGTACAAGTACTCCTTCAGGTAGGAAGTGTGCCTTCTTGGGCATTAGCAACCATAACAAATCATTTTTCTGCCAAAACAGGAGCATCCCAAGCTTGCAAGTACTTAAACCAAAAGATTAATCACAACAGCCCCAGGAACTAGCAGAAATGCAGCTTCCTAACTGCAAAACTACACTGATTTTGTAGCATTTTACAGAGATACAGAAATTAGAAAGAAAGACATTTTCCACTTGCTTTTCTCTGCCCCTTTCCTGGGCTGGGTTGCTAACATTTGGGTCACTGCACTGCAGGGCCCTCGCTGTACGTGTGCTGAACTAGCCATCAAGCCGTACAAGAGCCAGCTACTGCAGAAGCGCCCAACTGGCTGCTCCAGATAAATGCTTCAAATCAGAAGCTGAACATGTGTCGATACAACAGAACTTCTGGATGAAAGCCAAGAGGATCATTCCACACACTCACTACAACCTAACTGCCAGTCAAGAAACCTTGGCTACTTCAGCTTCTTTCTCCAACTCCTGTTTCCTAGAGTGTGTTTCTCCTTCCTGCTTCTCAAGCACATGAAGAAAAGTGGGATGCCCACTGGAGTGTCTCCCTGCTCTAGCCCCACCGATTACAGTAACACATG
This sequence comes from Agapornis roseicollis, assembly GCA_002631895.1. Classification (NCBI taxonomy): domain Eukaryota; kingdom Metazoa; phylum Chordata; class Aves; order Psittaciformes; family Psittacidae; genus Agapornis; species Agapornis roseicollis. Next base: position 5,882 of record NDXB01010547.1, read on the forward strand.
AATTGACAGGAGCTTTCTTATCTGGGCTGAGACATGATTCCTAATGCTTAATATTGCTTAGGGATTGTACATTTCTGAATAGACAAAGGGTGATACAGCAAGATTAAGGCTAGAAATGAGACATCACCTTACTGTTTGCATCTGAAGGCAGGAATAATGTAGAGGGTCTGGACTACCTAAAACACCAGCTATTCCATTTCTCCTCGAATGCTTCAAATCCTTAAGATCACAACTCTTCAAAATCCAACAAGAGCACAAATCCAAATTAGAGATAATTAAATATTTATTCCAGATACATGCATTTTTGATACAATGCTCCTTGATGTCAGGAACAAACTGTCAGTGAAGAGGCTCCCCCATAACGTTTCTCATAAGGGGTTTCCTATATTAAGCTATGCTCCCACCCAGTATAAAACTGGAGCCTAGAAAACAACTCCTTTTTATCCTGCTGCCCTTTTACTGCAAGCAGAAAGATTCCTCAATACTTTGGGTGATTGATTTTTTTTGTCCATACAAAGAAGTGAAGACAGATATGGTAAAGCAATGTGTGGGTATAGAACTTATGAAAGTATTGGACTTCAGACAACACCACAGGTGTTAAAGGATAGCACTTTTCAAGTCTCAAGCATAGTTTTATGTCAGTAGTTCATGACTGGAGGAAAAAACAACTACATTCTCACATCTTAGATCTTCCAGATTTCTTGTTTGCAGTGAATTTAAAATCGCTTCTTTTAAGACTGAAAACAAAACAAAGCCACAGTACTATTCTCAATACTCAGGTGTAAAAATCAGACCTAGGAAAGCTGGTATCGGCAGGTTTCTCTGCTCTGGTTTTACATTTACACAGATAGAAGTTGTGATTTGGAAAATCTCCTTTTTTTTTTGTGGACTTTAACTTACTAAGTTATCTTGTTCAACAATCACATCCAAAAAGCTACTGATGTGGACAAGGCACCCCCTGTTCTCTGTGTGAAGTGACAGCTGCTTGTTGTAACAAGGCTAAGTTCAAGTCTTCTTTTCCCTTTCAAATGATAGAAGCCACAGAACAATCGAGAAGTTCAGGTTTTGTATGCAAGCAATGTTACTGGATAGCCACAGAAAAGCAGCCTTTATCCAAAGTAAAACCTAACAAGTTAAACCCTTATTCTTCTCACAGGACAAAACCTGATTCTTTGCATATACCCACACAGTAAAGGAAACAAGTCCTACAACTGAAAGTCCAAACAGTGCTCATTTGGTAGTGCTGTAGCTAAGCATTCAAGGGTGTTACTTTACTGCTGCTGAAACTGAAAGCAGCAGCTAACATTAAGACTGCTGTGGAACAGGCAAGTAACGTACTATGACTTGAAAGAAAGTGTTAGTGTAAACCAGGATGTACAGAGAATACAGCATTAATTTTACAGCTGCTCACATGTCAGACGAGACCTGCAAAAGCTGTTTACACAAGAGATCCAAAGTCAGAACAAGTGACTGAAAACAGCAGAACTTATGAAAACTCCCATTGTAATTCATCAGTAAGAGACTCCTGCTTTTCATTATCTAAATTCTACTTTTGTTCGAGAAAAGTACAACAAAAAGGACATAAAAGGCTGCTTTGATAAAAATGTGAAAGCCGAGTTAACCAGTCAAGTGTAGTATGCTCGACCCAGACCTGTTTACTGAAAGGTGAAACATGAAAGAAGCTATTCTTAGAGAATAAAAAGCTGCTTACTAGTGCCTAACTCATTAATTGAGGTCTTGCCAAAGCGAGGCTTGTCTATTTGCCAACTGACAGCCTTCATCAAGCTGGATTATTTCACATTGACTCCATTCTCCCGAAATGATAGTAACCTGCCCTGCATTACCCTGGAAGATTGTATTCCCTTACAAGCAGCAGCGCAGCCTTGCTCCTTTCTCAGGAGGGACCGCAGAGTCTCAGAAAGAGGCTGACAAAATCTTACAGAAACAGAACAATCAAGGAAAAGAGAGTGCAGAACTGGATAGATTCATTCAGGTTTCTTGTTCCCTCAACCAAGGAATTTACATACCGTCAACCGAGGAATTTACATACCATTCCCCTAGCATAATAGGTTCAAGGTTAAATTGCGGCACATTTAACTACGACGGTGACAGTTCTAGTAGTGAGTTCCTAGTCATCCAGCATTTGAAGTGTTCTTAAAAGCATTTAAGCCTATCTTTATTATTTCTATTCTATTTCTTATCTCTATTATTTCTCATAACTGAGACAGTTATGAATGCACGAGAAGAGCTGACAACGTCAAGTGAAACCGAAGGCTAAGGTGCTCCAGCTTTTACATAACCACACCTTGTGTACAACTTAGTGCTAAGCCACGTGACAAGCTGCAGGAGCACGTCAGCATTTATCAGACCAAATCCCTGACCCAGCACAACAGCTGCTTTGTTTAATAAATGGGGTATACTACTAATGGACACGATTACTTCCTGATGCCTCTTCAAGAGTGAGGAAAACAAGGGAAGCAAGGCAGTGAGATTGTAAGTACTATGTGAGCCAACAACACACTGTGTAATCCCCCTGAAGCTACATACTCAGAGATTTTCAAGATCACATATCACTGAAGTGAAGGCAAACTGACACCCCAGTAAAGTCAGCGAAATAACTTTCTCTAGCACTTCATACTTAGGAGTTATCGCTAAAGGTAACAGAGTTAACAGCCCAAAGCTGTTTATTTCCATGTACAATGATGTATCTTTGCCTTGTCACTAAAATGATGCATAACTAAACAAATAAACAGTTGTATTGACAAAATCAGTTGCGTGCTTCGGATTGTGCCCCTCAATAGACATCTCCTCCTCCTCGTAATGATCTGAAAAACTCATTTGATTAAAAGGCAGAAGTGGTCATGAAATTCTGACAAGCAAGAATGAAGGCTCTGGAAACCACTGTTCCGAGACATAGCACTTCAGAACTCACTTCCAAGTAGTTACTTTGCTATCACGCAGCAAGTATTTCTGATCGCTGAGAGAAACAAGGCTGCATTTGTGAGAAAACGAGCAGCACATCCAACCTGGTGTATTAAAGTTACACTCCACCACTGCTTACAGACAGCCCCTGATGTCAGGCCCCTCACTTGCTGGACAACCTGTGAAACTTAACAGGCTGACATCAAACACAGGGGCTCTGGCATGGTTTTACTACCAAATCCTGTAGACAATGATAGTGATGGGTGCTGCAATACAAATACCAGGGGAAAGTTTAGCAGCGTTACATAACGGTGTTAGGTTATTATAGAAAACTCACCCAGTAACTGTCACTTAATTTCTACCTCAGGTTTTAGAATTCTGAGAGCACAAAAGGGAGTGCACCATTATGATATTACATAGAGGCTGATGCCTTGAAAAAAAGGCCAGTTAGATTAGGACCTATCCATTCAAGAAAACACACGGCAAGTTACATATCCAAAATCTTTAGGTGTGCCCTAGAAGATAAAGGAAACCTTGCTTCCTCCCATTACCTTGTAATTCTATCTGGTGTCAAATTAGACCCTGGTGTGTGGTTAACAGGTAATTGGGTTAAGGAGTACACTTACTGAATTTCCTTTTCACATCTTCCCTCTCCCTCCCCCCAGATTTCTCAATTGTTTTTGTTTTGTTTTAAATGCAATAGTGTCCTCACACAAAATACCCCAGCTACGGCCCTTCCTTAGTACAATCATCGGTAACAAACAGTGCAGAACTGCTCCACCTTCCCACCCCCAAGATCAAATTGCACACAAGATTCATTCACCCTTACTTGAAGCGTATTAAGAACTAGAAACAATACTCCTCAGGTCAAGCATAACACAGAAGTCTGAAGAGATACGAGATCCAATTTTACTTTCATTAAAGAAAGTGGAACATATTCACCTAATGCAAATTGCTCAGGGCCTTCCCAGTTGAATTCTGCTTTTCTGCTTTTGATGTCAGGCCAGCCTTGCCTCAGGGCACTCCTGAGGTCCCTTCCAATGTGAGTAAGTTCATGATCGTTACAGAACCTCCTCCCAACCCAAGCAGGTAATTACAAAAGTCAACTTTGGGATTGAATCATTGGGAGCTCCACTAGCAGACACACAGCTTAAGATAATGAGGACTCAAAACACGTGTAGATAGGAAGCCCTAAAACTGTAAGCTGTGCATAGAAAGCAAGCTAGAAACAAAGTAAGACTAGTTTACAGCTTCACAGAAGCAGCACTGAAATCACTGGAGAAGAAAAGGAAGAATGGTTGATGCTCACAAGTTCTTCAATTCATATGGACAGTTCTATTTAAAATAAGACCACATTTTTTGTTTCACTTCTGCAGCAAACCCCCTGTCAAGTGGCTAGACACATCATCACATGTGAAACAGATGATTTGGGAACACAGTGTACAGCAGCCACTAGTTAACCACAGCCATTACTTTGTTTAGTGTATTTTATGTCCTTTAACAGTGTTCAAACTATACCCAATCTTACTTTTGGTCTTCTGTGTGCTTTCATCATCTTCTAAACACATGAGACTTTTACTTCAGAGAAATGCTTTCTCTGCTGTTCTACAAAAGCCTACAACAGGAAGTACCATCTCAAAACCTTCCACAGACTTCTATACAAAAGTTGCAGACTTCTTCAAATGCACATTTAAGTTTTGCATTCTTATGATTCTGTATAAAAGGCAAACATTTCATACTCTCCACACAGGAAAACGCACACAAAACAAACTATGGTTTCATCCATTCACACCTAACAACAGTCTTCTACTTAAGACACCATTTAATAAGATGTAATTAGTCTTAAGAGATCTCCTCCACCTTACAAACAAATCTTATAAAGCTCAGAGATCCTTCCCCTAGGCCCAACCACAATTTAAGCCATTTAACTGGCTTGTAGCTGGTTTTGTGTTTTTTTAACATAGTAATCTTGTTAAACTCATTTCAGCTAGTGTCTAAATATATTCAGGATAACTTCATACTCATGCTATGTGCAAGTAGCCAAGTGGGGCAAGAACATTTAATAGGGCACTCAAGTGTTTTGGGAAGAATCAGGGGGGTTGGAACTAGATGATCTTAAGATCCTTTCCAGCCCTAACTATTCTAGGATTCTATGAATCTCAAGTGATCACTTGGAACATGCAAAACACAACAGATCGCAACACTTACTTTTCATAGACCAGCTCGTCGTCAGTGCAGAAGTAGTAGGTATTTACGGTACTTTTTGGTTTATACTTCAAAGTAGCAAAGTACAGCCGATCTGAAAGACAGACAAGGGCAGTGTCGCCGGGTAGACCAAGCAGCTCAGCACTTCTCCACAGCACCCTGCAGCTCTGTCCTGCCCCACCATGCAACAGGCTCAGCTGAGCCTTTTCTTGCCCATGCAGACAGGAAGCCCCCAGCATCCTGGCCTGGATCAGCACCAGGGCAGCAGCAGGGCCAGGGCAGGGATTGTGCCCCTGCCCTGGGCACTGCTGAGGCCACACCTCGAATCCTGTGTTCAGCTCTGGGCCCCTCACTGCAAGAGAGACATTGAGGGGCTGGAGCAGGGCCAGAGAAGGGCAATGGAGCTGGTGCAGGGCCTGGAGCCCAAGGGTGATGGGGAAGGGCTGAGGGACCTGGGGGGTTCAGTGTGGAGAAGAGAAGGCTCAGGGGGGGCCTGATGGCTCCCTGCAAGTGCCTGCCAGGAGGATGGAGCCAGGAGGGGCTGGGCTCTGCTCCCAAGGAACAAGGGATGGGACAAGAGGAACCGGGCTCAAGCTGCCCCAGGGCAGGTTTAGATGGAGCTGAGGAACAGTTCCTGCCCCACAGGGTGCTCAGGCATTGGAACAGGCTGCCCAGGGCAGGGCTGCAGNCAGGGGGGAACTTATCGCTCCCTATAACTGCCTGACAGGAGGATGGAGCCAGGAGGGGCTGGATTCTGCTCCCAAGGAAGATGGGACAAGAGGAACCGGGCTCAAGCTGCCCCAGGGCAGGTTTAGATGGAGCTGAGGAACAGTTCCTGCCCCACAGGGTGCTCAGGCATTGGAACAGGCTGCCCAGGGCAGGGCTGCAGGCACGGGCCCTGCAAGGGTTCACCCAGCGTGGAGACGAGGCCTCAGTGCCACGAGTTAGCGGTGGCCTGGGCACGGCTGGGAAATGGTTGGACTGGATGAGCTTAAAGGGCTTTTCCAACCTAGTGGACTCCATGATCCTTTTTCTCCCGCGAAGAGCGGCGGGGGGAACGTAAGCACCTGCTCAGCCCGTCCGGACACCCCTCTGTGCAGGAGGGCTGATAGTTCTGACCCCCAACACAGGCACACATAGCAACAGGTGCCGGGCTCGCTTCTCACCGGAAAAGAGAGCAGGAAGGAACCGCTCAGGCGTGCCCCGCGGCCGCCGAGAGGCCGGCAGCTCACGAGAACCGCAAGGCGAAGGGGCCGAAGCCAAGCCGGGCACGCAGCAAAAGCCCAGCGAGCCGGGGGAGGGGAAAAAAGCCAGCGAGTCTCCTTCAAGAGAAGGGCTCCGGCGATCGGCACCCCCGCGGGCAGGGCACGGGGAGGGCTCCCCAGCCCGTTCTCACCTTTCACGAACTCCGAGGCTCCCCCAAGCACTTCAGAGGCGGCTGCCGCCGGCTCCATCTTAAACAGGGCGCGGAGCAGCGAGGCGCGGGGAGGCTCCGAACTCATGGCCGGGCCGGGACGCGCTCTCTGGGAAGCGACCCGCCGCCCGGAGGAGCCGCCCGCCTGCCGGGGGCCACGCAGCGGGAAGCGCTGCTGCCGCAGCCCGCATAGGAACGAGAACGGAGACGAACACTAGCTCCGGGACACGGCTGGCACCCGCGGGGACTTCAACTCCACCCCGCCCGCAGCGCGGAAACGCCTCCTGATAAAGAGGCAGCGGGCGGTTACCAAGCGACCGGCGGCGAGCTAGCAACCGCGCTACGAGCCTTTGTTTCGCCCGGCCCGGGGCCGCGCCGCGCCAGTGACCAGCCCTCCTCCTCCTCCGGCCCGCCCTCGCTCCTTCGCTCCCCGCGTCAGCCCGGCCGCCCCGCCCTCCGCCTCACGGAACCTCACCGCCCGGCTCTGCGCGGCTCCGCCCTCCGCCCCAGCCCCGCGCTCGCTCGCTCGCTCGCTCGCACTCCCCGGGGCACCGGGACCCTCTGCGCATCCCCCCCGCCCGAGGCAAGCGCGGTGCAGGGGCAGAAGCACAGCTGGCAGGGCCTGAGGCACGGCTGCACCTCCGGGCAGGAGCAGCGCGAGTGCCGCTTCCCTCTCTGGGACACTTGTGCGCTCGGAACGCGGCGCGGCAGGGTGGGCACCGCCTTTCCGGTTGATTGACAAGGTGGCTCGCCAATCACAAGCCGTCTTCCTACCTCGCCAACCAATGACTGAGCGGTGCCTGGTGACGTACCCTCGAGCGGGGTTCTCCTCAGCCGAAGCCCTGGCGCCTCCGGGCCATGGGTACGCAGTCAGTCGGTGGCTTGCGGGGCGAGGAAGAGCTGCGTAAAGCGCTTCAAAGACGCTGGTGAAACGACACAAAACTGCTTTTTCCTTTAATTTCTTCTTTCTTTATTGTTTTCTTTTTTTTCCCCCGAAAAGTTAAAGATTGATTTTTTGAAGGTTCACTTGCAAGAGCTGACTTTGTAGTCTGCGATCAACTTCGAACAGGAGTGTTGAAAATGTTAGAAATGCCTTTTTTCCACCCACCTCCCCTTTCGAAAGAATAGCTGAGTGCCAAGCAGGGCAGGCTACCCATCTCATTGTTACAACTGAGCGAACAAAACCAAAACCACCCTTGAAACACCTCAAAACCCAACATGGAGCCCTGAGGTTCATGTTATTGTCACCATGTTTTCCAAACTCTAAATAAGCTCTTGTAATTAGCGCTTCGTATAATTGATTCTAAGTTGTTTGTAGATGAGGCTAAATACAAGTGTGAAACACTTTCGACTTCTCAGTTTATACCTAAAGCACTGGATGCTCTTTAAGGCCTTTATAAATACACTGAAGTACTATGGAAAATACTTCTCATACAGTTGTAGTTCCTTATTTACTTTCTGTGTTTGTTCTGATAATGTGTACCTGTGTTCTCAAATGGCTCTTTTCTGCCCTTGTTTTTCATAACTCCAGAACTAATATTCCTAAGTAAGACTGGTCCTGGTCCTGCAAACTTAGGTAAGAAACCCTTATTCTCACAAGTAAGCACTATTCCATACAAGATGCTTTCAAGACTAAGAGCACGGTCTTCTGTAACAGGAAATTAAATCAAGGTTGTTGGGGGCTATTTGCTCTTTATGGAAATCAACGTGCTTATCTTTTCCTATATTGCTCTAGATTACTTACACTTATAACTAACCCTTAATTAAACATTGAAATTGTATTTGTAAGCAGTTTTCTAAAGGTAACATATCCTCAATAAGAAAAGAGGTATCACTGCATTTTCTCCAGAACCATTGTTTCTTTAGAAGCCTTTTTTTACTCAGACTTTCACTATATTTCAATGTAATATACATTTCTAAGTCTGTGCTTGCACTCTGCTTGAGAGGAGTTCCAATGAGCATAATCAAATTAGCTTTAGCAAAGATATATTGGGCAACAGAGGTGAGGATGGAGCAGTGTAACAGGCTAGCTATCCATGACCCAGACTCCCTAGATACCTAGTTTGTGTTAAAGTCTATTATTTGTAAATCCCTCTAGGACTTTAGTAAATCTAGAATTTTAGTAAGTCTAGGTGGCAAAGGTGTCTAGAAACTGAAGCCCCACTGTTATTTGTCTATCACTTATATACTTTGTGTAAAAATTACAAGTAAAAATATGCACAAAATAACCTCCATTTTTTTTCAGTTCCAGGGTTGTATCTCAGAGCTTTTAGTATGATTATCTAATGAGCTCACCATGCAAAATGCTAGCTTTAGGAACAGTCTCAACTCATATAGTTTCGTCGATATTAATCAATTCCAATTATTATTTTTTAACCTTTGAGGACACCCAATATCAAGGCTATAGTGACACCTTGTGGCGTTTTTTAAGCTGCAGATAAAGAAGTTTTTTGTAGTCCTGTTGCATCATTTCCAGACTATATCCTGAAGTTTTCAACGAGAATTTTTTCAATATTAAAAAATATTGAAGATATTTTTTAAATTATTTAAAATTATTTAAATTATTTAAAAAATATTGAAGATATTTTTTAAACATCTTTTTAAAGCACTGTGTTCCTAAGCAGTGATTTCTATAGAACATTCAGAGGTGGTGATGAATCTGTTTAGGCTGTAAAACATTTCCAAATGACATCTGGATAATCTCTCAGAAGAAATCATCACATACATATTATTTTGTTAAACATATAAGTCCTCAGTAATATATTTCATTAAAGAGTCCTAAGGCATTTTTGTATCCATCAAGGTATAAAAAGTTGCCAGCCTTTAAAAAATAAACAAACCCCTTTTGGTTCCTAAGCACAATGAATTATGTCTGGAGATGAAATCTTCTCTTCAAATTGTCTTTTGCTATCTAGGTCTAACTGGCTGCTTAAGGCTGTGGGTTTTGGTGGCTTTTCCCCCTCAGTTCATTTAGGCCTTACCTAAATTAAGAAAACATAAGTGCCAACAAATATGTTTTTTAAAAACTGAAATCTTGGTGCCGCTCATCTGTATGCAAACTGTGAGCTTACTTCAGACACCTGACACTGAAACCAATCTGGTTTACATATTTTATTTGACAATGGTACAAATTAAGTTTACCAGTATAATAAAATCTTGTTCTATTGATTCTTTCACTGACACAGAAGAACAGAAGTAATCCCAACCTGTCGCTGAACCCAGGACGCAACCCAAACCAACGCCTTCCCCCCAGCAAAGAAGCCAATAGTGACATTTGGATGAGTTGCCAGTTCATTTCACATTTTAAAAGCAAGGTAAACAACGCCTGCGAGTCTTAACAATTCCAGTTGATACTGCAAAGAACAGAGATTACAGATCAGTGTGTAAATGAAATGCAGTAAACTGCCAGGAGGAAAGCTGCACTTCTGGAAAGACTGCAGACCTGTTTGATTACAACTTATCACTACAGCACAATGACTAAAATCTACTTTTCACTATTACAATAGAATTAAGCAGACTTTTTACTGCCATGTAAAGATCTTGCCCTTTAAATCTTACGAAAGTACTGAACAGAAACAAAATCCTTTTAACACTGACAGAAGAAGGCAAAAGAATTCTGCATTCCCCCACAGACTTACATACAGAATCAGCCCAGCTGCAAAGAATTCATCATGTTTTTCAACCACTTTTTATCAGCTAACATTACAAAACTGAAAAAAAATGATACACACATTTTGTGCAGATGTGTACTTGGTATTAGCTGTTAATGATTGGCAATAGACACCTTTGAACTGGTATTAAGAAACAACTAAAAGCTGATGCAAATTAAACTAAATCTACTTTGGATGCCAGATTTGATTCCTTTCTGTGAGCCAAGAAAAGCTGTTTTTTTTTCCTGCATACCACAAAAATAAGTCTGTAACTTCAAAGGAAAAGGTCTGTCCAATCAATGTTAACACACTGGTTGCAGAACTACAGTATCTCAATCTAACAAAGGCTGTTAATTATAGCTCTGTTTCTTGCTATAGATGAGGCCAGTGAAATCAGAGACTCGTAACAGTCCAGCCCTGTCAGATAGCTCTGTACTTTAAAAGACTTTTTTTTTTTAATAATGCTTTACTCATTCATTGCACATTGTAATTCTGTTGCCATAGCCACCAAAACCAGAGATGAAAGGAACCAAAAAGTAAGTAAATACTCATTTGGATGCCAGAGAGGGACTCTTCATCAGGGACTGCAGCGACAGGACAAGGGGTGATGGGTTCAGACTGAAACAGGGCAAGTTCAGGTTAGATCTAAGGCAGAAGCTGTTCCCTGTGAGGATGCTGAGGTGCTGGCACAGGGTGCCCAGAGAAGCTGTGGCTGCCCCATCCCTGGCAGTGCTCAAGGCCAGGTTGGACACAGGGGCTTGGAGCACCCTGCTCCAGTGTGAGGTGTCGCTGCCCACCGCAGGGGGTTGGGACTGGATGAGCTTTAAGGTCTCTTTGAACCCAAACCAATCTGGGATTCTATGATTCTATGAAAGAGTAGCTAAAAAAACCAGTAGACCTGTAATACAACAAAATGTACACTGTCATATATGTAGAAGAGCCTGCTCTTATTAGCAATGGTAAATAAGACATGTTTTAAGAGTGAGGGTTTTCTTGGGCATAGTTTTGTAACAACGTACATGCAAAATATAAAAATAAAACTAAGCCTAAAGAGAGTGTTAATATGCAATATCCCCTCAATTTCTTCTGGCTGCTTATAAAAGTTTCATATCTTACGTATTCATGTTTCTTGCATTTCTAGCTGCTAGGTTTTACCTTTCATTTGCTTGTAGTGTTTCAGCAACTTTAGGCAAATTAATAATGGGGAAAAAAGCCACATCAGAGATAATTTTCCACTATCTCAGCAGTAGTAGATGCTGTAAGCAACCATTTTAGGACTATCTGAGATTAAGGTGAGGTACTCTGGCTAGCAGCTTCAGGAACATCTCAGAATACAGAATAGCTTATATATACAAACTTCATAGGGGTTTTGTACAGGAGTCTAGAAGCCTGGCCAACAGTTTACTGTAGCCCTTCTACGGTTTCACTGAGAAACAGGAGGAGAAGGGGGAAGTCAAGAATATCTCAAGATACAGCTATAAAAAGTATGCCTAGACCTCATTTAACTAGATTAACATTGAAATAAAAATCTAAACATAAGCACTGCAAGTGTAGGAGTGCATTTTTCTCTGAATGTTTCTTAAGAACTGGCAGAATTGTAATAGCTTTTCAGGTTTTAATGAAATGGGATGCTTTTATCACAGCTAAACATTAGTATATATGCTTTAAGTTTCCTCAAATTTATGTTGGCAAATTAGTAAGAAAGGAAAAAAAATACATAAGAAACCACGTGGAAAAAGTTCAGAGGCTACAAATAAGGATGGCCAAGATGCAGTGGTTAGAGCTTCTCCTCTCCTTGAACTCAGCACAATTCACTGAGTATTGTTTAACTTTTAACCCCTTAAATCCATTTGCTTACATTTTATTCTTGTGATTGGCATAATTAGGGAAACCAAACTGAGAAATCATAATATTAGAATACTTTAAAGGCATGCCATCGTAAATATTAACCAGTTTATTTACACAGTAGGATCTCTGTAACAAATGCTCTGCTCGGTGCCACATTCCAGAATAGCCACTGTTAGTGTCCTTCTCTAAATTCCTTATGTCAACAGGCTTCACAAACACTCCTGAAGGTTTCCCAGTATGCTTGGCTACCAGAAAGTTCATGGCAATATCATCACAATTTTGAGTTTCATCTATTAAAGCATAAACTGCTTCTGGCTGTCTTTGAAAGTCTTCTAAATATCCACTCTGAAAAAATGCTGCGCCGATAAGAACCATCGAATACTGATCTCCGTTTCCAACTCCAGGGCTCTGCAACTCGAAGCTGCCGTAACTGTATACACCTGAAGGAGTAGAAATGTGCTTCCTGGGGACAAATCCTACTATCTGCTCTGGAAATTGCTGAAAGAAAAGATAATTTTAAACAATTACAGTGAACACACTGTGAAACGTGTGTTGTGTATTGAATTGTCATAAGTGAGATTTATGCTTTAAGCAAAAATGAGAAGAGCACAAGATTATTGCCAGGGAAGAATGAAACTGTTGGCATATGGTCCCTTGATCTGCATGAATGTTGCAATTAAACACAGTTTCACTGACACAGTATGCCTCATTCAACGCTACGCAGACACAATTTGCAGCCGTATATTTGGCACTCAAAATAACTTCATAGACAATTTCTCTTGGAGATGAAAAAAGCCCACAAGTTTTGTTTTGCTGACTCCTATCAATTGGAATAAATTCAGCTGTCAGCAACTTCAGTGTTCTTGTACAAGAGTTACAAATTCAAAAGACAGATCACAGGTATAGCTAGTATTGAAAGACATTTTTGCAATCGCTACTGTTCAATGCTTCAATCTGTCTAAAATCTAGCTGTATAGCTAGAAAACCAGTGGTAAAACATGAAGATATAGTATTACTCTTAATTAAAACCATTCATCTCTAGTGTAACTCTCAAATACTGCATGCCAAGGTACAACATTACCTGCCAAACAGAGAAGGCGAAAGTAAGGTCATGAGCGCTGACTAGTGTATCATCATCCATCATTAAAACAGCTGAAAGGGGGAGAAAGAAAACCACATTTAACTTCTCAAAAGATCAAATACCCAAGCACAGTATTGCAGCACAGGGTTTGATACATTAGCTGTGGAACTTCTACCACCATTAAACTGGACTGCAGGACTGAACTGCAACTCCCTCAAGCAGATTGAGAAGCCAGATTTCAAAGCAGCAATGTGGTAGCTGGAAGCAAAGCTAAAGGTCTGCATTATTTGCTGGGCTGTAACAAAGTTCAGCAAAACTCTGATCACCTCTAGTGCAGCTGGACAGGTACGTGCACAACTTGGGAGTGTCGGGCAAATGGGCAAAGCAACTTAAGATCCTGCTAATCTTGCATGAAAATGCAACTAAAAGAGACGCCATTCTTTTAGAGTATGAGATCTAGAAGGGATTCTTAGTATAAAATTTTACCCATCTCCTCACTACTTGCAAGTTCCAGCAAAGCAAGCTTAATGGACTGCACAGGCAATGTTCAATAGTATAAACTCCAGAAAGAAGAATCTTTGCCTTAAATTTTGGGCAAAAGACTATCAGGAAGCGGAAAATGAAAGATACTCTTAGATCAGAACTTCAGGTACATTAAAGCTTTTTAAGTTTACAGTCAGTGTAAACCCTATTACAGTAAATAAAACACTTGGGATGTTTCTAGTGTCTTCCTATTAAGTCATGGCTTTCGATTAGCAAGTCATATTAGGAAGGGGGCAGTAAACAGAATTTACTAATCATAGAATTATATGATCCCAGACTGGTTTGGGCTGGAAAGGGCTTTATGACCATCCTGTTCCAACCCCCTACCATGGGCAGGGACACCTTCAACTAGATCAGGTTGCCCAAGGGTCTGTCCAACCTGACCTTGAACACTGCCAGGGATGGAGCATTTATCACTTCTTTGGGCACTCTGTACTGGCGACTTAGCACCCTCACAGGGAAGAGCATCTGCCTTGGATCTAACCTGAACTTCTCCTGTTTCAGTGTGAACCCATCACCCCTTATCCTATCATTACAGTGCCTGATGCAGAGTCCCTCTCCAGCATCCCTGTAGCCCCCTTCAGCTATTAGAAGGCTGCTATGAACATATGGTGGTTTTTTCTTCCACTCGAAACAAACAGGATTTATTCTTGTGCTTCTCCTGCAAAGAGCTTATGAAGAGTATTTAGATGAATAACCAAAAGACTGGGGAAAATACTCAAAAAGGATCCATAATTTGAGGCAGAAAGCCAGACAGCTAGGGATGGAAATTTCTCTTCAGAACAGCACATGCTTGAGAACTCAGTCTTAAAATAAATGGATTAAATGAAGTCATTACCAGATGACTTAAATCCAGATTAATGCAGAGTTTACTCTACAAAGAGAGGCTGAACTAGCTGTGTTTGCGTGACAAAGGAAACGGAGAACACCTTGCAAAAAGCCTGTGAATGCATTTCACATCCCTCTTTTTTTCCTTACTCTCAACTGAAAGCCTGCTGGTAGGGGTGGTGTGCATCTGATGTCATAATGTAGCTTTCTTCCATATTAAGTGGAGCAACAGATCCACGGGCTTGTTACACAGTAAAACTCAAACCATCTCCCTTTTAGCATTTAGATTTCAAGTGTGCAAACAGTATTAATAGTAGTGCTATGAACTGCTGATTACCTTTAGTTTCCAGCTCTGGGAAATTCTGGAGTCTGTTCCTCATGCGGTTTACACTTTGAACTTTAAAGACAACAGGGACAGGATGAGGTCCCAAGGAATTCCACATTTCCTCTGGTATCTTCTCACCGATGTTGTTCCACACAACAATTACTTTATGTAGGTGGGGGATGGCTTGATAATGATTTAAAAGCTTTAGCAGTAAGTCTGTTCTATTATATGTCTGCATAATAAGAGTAAATGCATCCAAGGCAGACTGACTCTGGGTTTTTGGTTCCCTTCTTGAATTGGGCATTTTGTCATCTTTGATACTGGGAAGCAAAGCTGTCAAAGCACCTGCCACGAGAAGTAAAACAATGATCACCACTGAAGCGAAGCGCAGCAGGCGGATTCCCTTAACTCTTCCTGGGAGCTTACAGAAGTGGAAATACCTTTAAAACAAGTAACAGGAAAAGAAAAGTCATTAATCCCACTTATCTCCATTACTTGAGCAAACTCCCCCAGTATTACATAGACTTTTGCTTAAGTAAATAAATAAGGAGGATTTTAGGATTTCTGATCTTTAAGGTCCCTTCCAACACAGCCATTTAATGATTCAGCCAATTATGTTGGTCTATCAAGACACATCCTTCTGGTACTCAGTTTCTACAGTCATTTGCTTTTCACCTTTTCTGGTTAACATCACATTCCATTATTTTGTGCAAATGAATCTGGAGTAATTCTTTATAATGCTCATTGTCTCTTATTTTCTCAGTACTGCATTTTTGACTGAACATTTATTTACATACATGCATCCAGCTGAAATTAGAAAGAATTGCAGGAGCTCTGCCTTAGCTGAGAAACAAAGGGCAGAGAAAGTGTGTCCTCAAGAGCACTGGCAGAGGGAAAGAAGTAAAATGGTCTTTCTTTCTCCACCATCCAAGGAAGGAACAATCTTTATCACTGATTTCCTGGACACTTTGTCAACAGGTTGTATATATGCTCCACATATAATTTGGAAAATATGATTCTGATCATGATAACTGAGGCTGTAACACAGGTGGAGCAAAAGAAACATGCCAAATGGAATAATGGAGGAAAGCAACATCCGTAACAGCTGCTCTGCTACATCTAGAACTCAGTGGAAACTGAAAATGCCAGATGCTAGAAGCTATGTATCAGCTAAGCAGCAGAGGAGCTGCAGCATGAGGCAGGAGTTTCTGCATCCTCCATATTCTGGAACTGAACAGGAGCTCTTAAAAGGCAGCTCCTACAAAGGTAGTCCCAACATTCATGCCTCTTAGGTAGCACTCCTGGTTAGTTCTCCAGACATCTATGAACTGTAAACTTCGCAGGACCCAACAGCTACAGCATTCCACAGTTTGCTCCTCAAATGTGTCATCCACATGCTCTTCATCCTTTACTCACAAGATGAGTATGCACGGAATACAACAGTAATATTCTGACGTGGTTTAAGCTTAATTCTGAACAATAACTCATCTATACATATTATGCATGTTACTCCATGAGTAATGTCATAGAATCACAGACTTGTTTGACTTTGAAGGGACCTCAAAGCAGTTCCAACCCCCTGCCAGAGGCAGGGACACCTTCCACTAGACCAGGCTGATCCAAGCCCCGTCCAACCTGGCCTTGAGCACTGCCAGGGATGGGGCTGCCACAGCTTCTCTGGGCACCCTGTGCCAGCGCCTCAGCACCCTCAAAGGGAAGAACTTCTGCCTAATATCTAATATAGATCTCCCTTGTTTCAGCTAAAAGCCACATCCCCTTGTCATGTTGCTGCATGCCTTTGTAAAAAGCCCCTCTGGAAGCTAGCACTGGAGTTGCTCTAAGGTCTCCCCTTAGGGAGCCGTCTCTTCTCCAAGCTGAACCAGCCCAGCTCTCTCAACCTGGCTCCAGAGCACAGCTGATCCTGCCCTCACACCATCTCTGTGGCCTCCTCTGGATTTGCTCTAGCAGCTCCATGTCCTTTTTACGTTGGGTGCCCCAGAGCTGAATTTCTAGGCTTTTATCAGGGAATTCTGATCAAATTAAGTGGTCCAGGACATCAGTTACAGTTCATGAGAAAGTATCCGTGGTTTAGCATAGAAATACTGATAATTTGTTTTCCAAAGTGCACACACCGTGCTCGAAATGCAAATGATTTTAGTCTAAATGTAAATAATTTTAGTCTAAAAAAGCTTTGAACTTACCTCATTATTGCCAAGTGGTTTCCCCACCTTGTTTTTGCAGGAGAGTTGTTTGTGATCTTTGAATCTGTTGGAATTTAAAAGGACTCTATAACTGAAGAGCACCGGTTACCCACATGCTACCCAGCATCATACAATTCACTTCACATTCCTCACTTCAATAGTTGCCTCTGCCTTTCCATGAACACTCCAGAAACAAGTTATTATACCAGTTGGTTAGAAAGAAAAGCACAGCCCGCTTCTCTGCTTGCAAAATTGCTGCTCTGTGCCAATGCAATGCCTGTGTGCCCCATCCTTAGGGTCAACTACAGAGATACAAGTAGGATTCCAGAACCACACAGCCTGTACCACTCAGGTGAGCAGTCCCAATAAAGTTAGTTTCTGTCTCACCTGCTTCATGCTCTCACAGAGTCAACCAGGTTGGAAAAGCCCTTCCAGCTCATCCAGTCCAACCATTCCCAGCCCTGCCAAGGCCACCCCTGCCCCATGGCACGGAGGCCTCGTCTCCACAGTGCGTGAGCACTTGCAGGGCCGGTGCCTGCAGCCCTGCCCTGGGCAGCCTCCTTCCACTGAGCTTACCAGTCCTGTCACAGGTTTAAGAGATGGCATTTTAATTCCCCCCTGTTTGGGAGCTTGGCAGAAAGGGAAACAAATATGAGTGTAAGCACAAGCAGGAAGAATGTACAAGATGCAGGACAGCAACTTAAGAAATTCACGTCTGTCAAGGCTGTCAGATTCCTGTTCTTTCAATCCCAGTTGAACAAAGACAGGGAGTTTTTTATTTCATTACCATGAAAGCTTAGAGAGCAAAGATTTGCTGAGCTTGTTAAATAATTTAACTATGAGAAATTTCAGGAGAGTGGTTTGTTTGCATGATGTCGACTTGTTTCTTAAAGGTACAGAAGTGCCAATTTGTACCTATACCAGTCTGAGGACATCCACACAAGCCAGGTCAGCCCGAATCTGAGTTTGAGTTTTACCACGGAGGCTGCAGAAACCGTTTCCAAAAGGTCATCACTTGTTTGGGTGCTTCATTTCACAGGTGTAGACACTCACACCTGGCTCATACAAACTCAGACTGGAGCTTGGCCACGCGTGCTTCCAAAGGGCTGTACCTTCGGTTCTCTTTCCCTAGGTGCCACCTACTTGCAGCCATGCTGACCAACGCTATTGTCACAATTAACTAGTTAAAGATTAAAACATGGTGAAAATACGAACGTCTGCTGTGGGAATGAGACTTCTTGGCTTGCCGTACATTCCTGTGTGTACTCAGTTGCTGTCACTGTAATGATCAGCTGTAGCTGTAACTGATCAGCTGTAATGGTGACAAGGATGACATTATTATGCACTCTTTAGTTAAAATAAACGCCTATATAAAACCTTTAGAAGGAGCATTCAGTGGAGCTTCCAGCAGAGAAATGCCAAGGAGTTTTGCCAATGAAATAATGCAATTGCGGTGCAAGATTGAAAAAATTCTTGCAATACCCCCAGCAGAGAACCGAACCAAAACCAGAACGGATGGGAATCAACACCCACATCCAAATACAGTATATTTGAGACAAGTCCTGCGCGGGTCCCCCCCCTTTCCGTGGGCACCATTCCATATCGATGCCCCGCAGCCGAAGCGGACAGGTACCCCCGGCCCGGCTCCCCCCGTGCACGGGTTCGCTCACGTTTGGGCCGCCCGAGCCCTCCTGAGGCGCTGCAGCAGCCGGGCCGTGCTCCCGAGGCGTCCCTGCCGCTGGCCCGGCCACAGGAAACCACAAAAGGCGCCTGCCCGCCAACCCACGGCCCGGCCCGGCCCGGCTCGGCTCGGCCGCGCAGCCGCTCCGCTGGCTCAGGGGCGGTGCGGGGCGGTGCGGCCTTGCTCCGCCTGCTGCGGGGCGTTGCTGTGCTTCCTCCCGGCAGGCCGCGGGTTGTAGTCCGGGTGCTGCCGCGGGCACGGCGGCCCTGGAGGTGGCGGTGGCGGCGGGTCCTCTCCCTTGGTGTCCAGCAGCGAGGCCGTACGCCGCAGCCCGGGTGCAGCCGGCCCGGCAGGATGTTGCCCCTCTCCATCAAGGACGATGAGTACAAGCCGCCCAAGCTCAACCTGCTCAGGAAGGTGTCGGGCTGGTTCAGGTAAGAGGCCCAGGCCGGGCCGGGCGCAGTGGGGGCCGTGCCAGCGGCCGAGCCCCCGCGGCGGGGCTGGGCGGGCTGATGCGGAGGGCTCCTGGCCGCCGCCGTGCCGGCGGTGGGTGACCCGCTGTGTGCTCCGTGCGCAGGTCCATCCTGAAGGACAAGACCTCCCGCAACCTCTTCTTCTTCCTCTGCCTCAACCTCTCCTTCGCCTTCGTGGAGCTGCTCTACGGCATCTGGAGTAACAGGTACCGGGGAGGAGCGGAGCGGGGCGGGAGCGGCGAGCAGGAAGCGGCGCCTCCCGCCGCGGACACTGCCACGTCTCCCTGTCGGCGGGGCCGGGCCGGGCTGGGCCCTGGGGCTGCCGCAGAGCTTCCCCAGGCCCCTCCGCCGGAGCCCGCCTTAGGCAGGGGTCTGCCTGGAGCCGGTGTCCCGGCGGCTCGGCTCTGCGCTGAGATGGAAGCCTGCCCTTGAGCGGGAGTTACAGGAGCTGGTTACAGGTTACTGGCTGTGACCGGTCCGGGCCTCCTGCTTGCCACAGATACCCTTTGGGAGTGCGGTAGCAGACATCCCTGGCTCTGAGTGAGAAGCAGGAATTCACAGAACGGTGTGGGATGGAAGGGACCTTCAAAGCTCATCTAGTCCAAGCCCCTGCAATGAGCAGGAACATCTTAAACTGGATCAGGTTGCCGAGAACCACAGTCTGGTGCTGAATGTCCCCAAGAGTGGGGCACCTACCCCCTTCTGGGCAACCTGTGCCTGGGTTTTAGCACCCTCTTTATAAAGAATTCTTCCTCGCATCCAGCCTGAATCTCACCTCTTTTGGTTTAAAACCATCACCCTTTGTCCTGTCACTACAGGCCCTGCTGAAAAAGTCTCCATTTAAGTGAAACAGTCTTCTCTGTTCAGGCTGAGAACATTGGGGCTGTTCAGCCTGGAGAAGAGAAGCTGCGTGGAGACCTCAGAGCAGCTTCCAGTGTCTGAAGGGGGCTACAAGGATGCTGGAGAGGGGCTCTTCATCAGGGACTGCAGCGACAGGACAAGGGGTGCTGGGTTCAGACTGAACCAGGGGGAGTTCAGGTTAGATCTAAGGCAGAAGCTGTTCCCTGTGAGGGTGCTGAGGCACTGGCACAGGGTGATGGCCCAGAGAAGCTGTGGCTGCCCCATCCCTGGCAGTGCTCAAGGCCAGGTTGGACACAGGGGCTTGGATCACCCTGCTCCAGTGTGAGGTGTCCTTGCCCATGGCAGGGGTTGGAGCTGGATGAGCTTTAAGGTTCCTTCAACCCAAACCATCTGGGATTATTTAATTAAAACAAAACAAAACGCTTCAGATCTTGCTGTCATCTGTGCAGGTGAATCACTTAGAGCTGTCCCTATAGCACAGAGCACGTTTATGCCGTGTGGTGAGTTGTGTTGCAGTTTGTGCTGACCTCTGTTGATAAATGCGTGTACCTATGGGTACTTGGACATGTCAGCTTAGTGCGTGAAAGCAGTACAGCCGTGTTGGTGTTGCACGTGTGGGATCAGCCGTTGTGAGCACAGTGCCATCAGAAGTTGCTGTATGGTTTCTGGTTCAGAGCTGGTGTGGGAGCTTGTTTCAGGAACAGGCATCCAAGACATTTTTGACTGATTTCCCCTGTGTGTGAAAACTCTTCCAAAGAATCACGTTTGAAAATAGATTTGAGACTATTGCTTTTCTAAGTGCTGCGTGCCATCACTGGTGGCATTGGTGATCTTCCACAGGGCAGTTCTAGTGTTACCGTACTAGTTAACGGAGATACACATTGCGTATGATAGAAAAGCAGTATCTTTAAACACAGTTTGCGTTTGTAACTGGCTGAAAATGCACTTATGTGGGGTCAGCATTTAAATGCAGTTTGTGTGTATATTCTTTTCCAGCCAGTTCTGTTCATGGTCAAACTATAAATAGAAGAACAAATACCTGCCACTGCAATTATGCTGGCGAGTGCTGTGGCTGTGGGTGCATCTGCTCCAGGGTCTGTGGTTATGGAAACCACCCTCTGCTACCACCAGAATCATATGCTAGGAGGGTTGTCTTGCCAAGCGCTCTTCCAAAGTGCGTTCCCAAAGCTGACAAAAGCAGTTGTCACCGGGTTTGTATTGGTCATCTAGTGGGGCTTTCTTCTCTGCGCTAGCAAAGCCTTGCCAGGCACACAGTGTGTTCTGCTGGTGTGTAAAAGATGAAGTGCTGGGTTGTCATACTAAGCATGTAACATATGGAATGTAACTTTTCTTTTCCCTCTTTGTTTTCTTCTCCTTTTTTTTTCTCCAGTTTAGGTTTAATATCAGATTCTTTTCATATGTTTTTTGACTGTACTGCTCTCTTGGCTGGATTAGCAGCTTCAGTTATTTCAAAATGGAGGTCAAACGATGCTTTCTCCTATGGGTAAGACACTTCAGGCTGCTACTTTTATGTACATCAGTGAACTTCAGGCTGTTACCTTTATGTACATCAGTGAACTTCAGGCTGTTACCTTTACCTGCTTCAGTAAATGCCCAGTAGAATTTTTTCACTCTTAGGAGCAAAACCTCTTTTCACACAACCTTGTGAATTCATTGTGAATTCACACAGTATGGTCAAAGTGTGGGGTTTTAAGGTGACCTTTAGGTTAGTAACTCCCTCATGCTGTACCACCTTCATGGATATAACTGCTCCATCTGATTCTGTTCCAAGGGCACTTGCTTCCATTGCAAATTGCAGTTGTGCCCTATGAAACAATACTGGTGATCCAATGTTAAATTGGTGATATGATTAATTAACAGTAAATGAGCTGTCACAGGGGTTGCTGCATTCCCTATAGCGTTACTGACCTGAATGTCAGCATTTAGCTTCCACTGTGTTGCCTAAGCACGGATTGTGTAGTCTGAAACTTAAAGCACTGTTTAATTAAGGTGGGAACTCCAGTGTGCCTAGAAATCAATTTGGGAAGAATTGATTGTACCATGAACTAATTGCAGTGAAAGCAAGTGCTGTATTAATTACTGCTCTGCATTGAAACAGCTGGTGCTCCATTTATTAGAGGACAGCCACAATTCGTTAAGTCTGATGTTTGCTACACCGGGTTCACATGTTATTCTAACCTGACTGCTTTGTGTTGGGAAACTTTGGTATCTGAAATAGTTAATTTCTACTTGTACTGCAACTCCCCCTGCTAGAGGAGGGCAAATTAATGTATGGCTGTTTGAAGAACTTTACATCAGCAGGCTTCAGTTACACCTCGCATGATTATCTTACTTTGTGGCTTCCAAATATATATTTATACTATGATTTCCAATGGAGAGCATGGTAAATGGGAAGATTTTGACATATTGACAGCTTGCTTTCGTCTAGATCAGGGAATGGCTGATCTGGATCAGGTGATTTCTGTCATGGTACAGCGTAGTGGATTTCTTACAGTCTGTACTTGGGGTAGTTGATTTACTGCATCTTTCATTTAGCAAATCCCTGTGTCATACAACTGAGAACTAGAAGATTGTACTCCAAGTCTCCTAAGTTCCACTTCTCATTTTTAGCCTTATAATGGAGGTGCTGATATCTACTCTTGTTTTCTGGTCTCTTGCAGGTACGTTCGAGCAGAAGTACTTGCTGGTTTTGTAAATGGTTTGTTCCTCATCTTTACAGCATTCTTCATTTTTTCTGAAGGTGTTGAGGTATGTCATGGAGTCCTTTGCATTACCAAGGGTCACATTGCTATTTGGAGGACATAGAGTATTTTGACTGTGTGTAAAAGTTCTGTGAGAGTTACCCTATCCTTTTCCAGGCAGTTACACATGTCATAGAAAGATCTTGGTTTCTCATTGTTAATGGACAAATGAGGCCAATAAAGCAAGATAAATGCTAGCTATTCAGAGGAGAGCCATTAGTCATAAGGTACATCCTGCGAAGAAGTTGGTCTAACTTATCAGAGAAAAAGGGTTATCTGCCCTATCTTGGTCTGATATAACTGGCAAGTAGTAATAGCTTTAACATTTATAAGGGCACTTGATCTTTCTTTTTTACGAGATGATTCAGGTGATAACTTCAAGATTTAAATGTAGACATCGAGCCTATCTGCACTGAAGTGAGGTAGGGTTAGGAGTAAATCTGATTCTGATCAGTTTATATTAAAGCCATTTACTTTTTAATGGGAGGTGCACTCTAAGTTTGTTTAGACTTCTAGTTCAGAAGACAGTCGAGTGGTTTTCTTTTCACTTGAGAGCTGGGAAGGGTTCTCAGGAACATATCCTGTATGTAAATAAGCCTGTAAATATTTCAGAATCATTACAAACCGGATTGAAATTGCTAAAACCATGAAAACTTCACTCCAAACCCAGAAACAGCAACAAAAGTTGCTAGAAATACAAAGAAATTTCTACTGGAAGGCTTTAGGTCACTGTTGAAATATCATTGTTATTCTGCTGCTCTTAGCTCACATGCTGAGTATTAGCTTTGCTTGTGATGGTGACTCCTTTTCTCTCTGTTGCTTTAAAATGTTACCTCTACTGGGACCTTTCATACCTGGGGGCAGATGGTGAATGTTTCTCTCCCCCATCAATAGTAATTCACGCTCTTCAGCACTTAGCTTCAAGATGCAACTTGGGTTAGGCCTGTAAGGTCTGGCTGAAGAAAATCTTCCAAAGAAAGTTAGGGTAAAAAAATAATTAAAAAAAGAAAAAAAAATCAGTCTAAATTTGAGAAGTTTTAAGAAAATGCTGCAGTTTGTTCTCAGTCTTCATTTCATTCTCCCATTGTCTCATCTTTCTCAGCAGAAAGGAAGAACTGGCGTTCTAGACTCTCGGAAGTGTTTGGGTGGCTCGATCAATCCACATTGTACAACACTTGAATGTGTTCAGAGGGTGTCGAGTCACAGCCTGCACCCAGTTGAAATCTCGTGATAAAAGTTAGTCAGAGTGTCAGAATATCCTGCTATACTTGCACAGCTTTCGTAATGAACAGCTCCAGCTTCAGGCAGTCAGAATTGTTCTGGTACCTTCTCCAAACCCCAAAGTCCTGAGCGGTTTCTAGGTCTTTCAGTGGCTTTTAAGGATGTAAAGAGATTGTAAAACTGCATTTTGCTTCTGGGTGTGTGAGTCTGGGTTTGTTAGCTTTGTTTTGGTGTTTAGGTTTCCTTTGTTTTGTGTTTCAGAGAGCGCTCGAGCCTCCTGACGTGCATCATGAAAGACTTCTTCCTGTTTCTATACTAGGATTCCTTGTCAATCTTATAGGAATATTTGTTTTTCAACATGGAGGTCATGGGCATTCGCATGGCTCTGGTAGGATGTCTATAATTTTCAGTACTGCTTCCTTCCGTGGCACCCTCAGAACCCCAGGATTGAATTGTAATGTCATTTCGGTGGCAATCCTAGGCAAATGGATATGTGACTCGTTGCAGTATTGACTTGTATGGCCTATCGCTAGTCCTGGTATGTCACTGCCTCTCCCCATGTTAATATCCATTAGCTGGAAGACCTGGAACTCCGGAATGTACTTTCTGGAACATGCACTCTCTGTGCCTTACTGGGGCAGATTTGCAGGGTCTCATTTGGACAAAATGAAGCTGGAGTTGAGCAGATTGAGACTGGCAGATGTACAAAGCAGTGTCTGAATCGAATCTTAAGTGTGGGCTCATTCAGCTTCGGATGCTTCTCAACTTAAATTCTCCATTTAAATTCAAAATGCAGTATCTGCCTGAATGTATGTATTTGGTAAAGAGGGCTTTTCTTTCTGCAAAGCTAATAGGTATTTCTTTCAGCTTACCACATAAGCCAATATAGACTGGTGGAAGAAAATAGGCTTTAACCAGTGATTTAGCTTGATTTTATTATTTCTTAATGTCTGAATGATAGCCAGTTTCTGGTTTCTTAAAACAGCTGTTTTAATGTGCTTCTATTATGTGTACGTCTACACGATTGTACTAAAAGCATAGCACAACTTACCTCAGAAGTGGGAATGTATGAAAGCATTTGACTTTTCAAATCAGGTATATTTTTATACAGTTGCCAAGCATAGATCTAGGTGTCTTGTTAATTTTCTGAACTTATTTAAAGCTGTAATTAAGATGACCTAAAAGATGGATAGGTTTTAAGTTGCTTAGAAACAAATGTAAGCATCTTTTGATTCAACAATTTAAATGTATGTTCTGATGGTGCCATTTATTTACAGGTCATGAACACAGTCATTCTCTTTTTAATGGTGGTCTCAGCCATGGGCACAGTCACGGAGGTCATGGTCACAGCCATGAATATAAACATGGCCATGGACACGCTCATGATCATGGCCATGGACACTCTCATGGTCAGGATTACTGTCATGGTAAGTACTTGGTTCATGTCGTAGGCCATCTTGACTCAGCTTACATGTCATACTTGGTTTGGGATCTCAAATATGATTTTCCCCATCTTGTGTAGTTGTAATCTGTTTTGAAGCTGGTTATGAAAAAGGGACTTGGTATCTTTTCTACGCTTGAATCTTGTCTATAAAAGCGAACAGTCTGTGAGGAGGCATCCATGCAGAATATGATCAGGGGCCTTCACTATGGGACAAGAGACAGCATGGTTATCACCTATTTGTAACAATGCAAAGGAAAGCTTTATTGTAATGCAGCCACGTCGGTCCTTCCTGCCTAAGCCGTAAACTAGGAGCTGATGTGACTCCAAATGGGCACGTTCAGAGAAGGGAATAGTGTGATAACTTGCAGACAGAGTATAAAAATATTTACTTGTCCTTTCTCTGCTATTCTTAGTAGAAAATTGGTGCTTGCTTTCCAAGTGTTCTCCCAGAGTTTGGCTGGAAAGCAGGAGCTCCTTCCTCCTGCCTCTTCCTTGCTCTCCCCGTGTTCTCCACCCCAGTGGAACAGCAAAGGTAGTTTTGTGCCATTTGAAACTCAAATCAACATTTACATAAATGATGGTATATTTTCACTAGAAGTCATTTACTATCCTTTAACAGGATTTGCCTTAAAATAGGTTTCTGACATAGAATCCCAGACTGGTTTGGGTTGAAAAGGACCTTGTGATCATCCAGTTTCAGCCCCCTGTTGTGGGTAGAGGTGCCTCACACTGGACCATGTTGCTCAAGGCTCCGTCCAGCCTGGCCTTGAACACTGCCGGGGATGGATATGTTCCACAGAGGCATTAATCTGCTTGGTTGAGAGGATTTTCTGACTCAGTTCTACTTTTTCCAAGTTTTATCCTTCTTGGTTTACATTAGGCATTAGGCTTGCTTAAGTGATGTATTTCTGGTGAGCAAACTTGTTTGACCTTGCTCTTTCTCATGTGTATGGCTTGTATTCTTGAGGGGATCTTACATTGCTAAATACTAGAGAAGTCTCATTTCTTGGTTTGTTTTCATTAAAAACCATGTTGATCTTTATGCATACATCAAATCTGTTGTGTAAAGTGGCATTCTCTTTAATAACGTGTTTTAAGACTTTAAAACAAATAGCTGAAGTAAAAGCGGGTAATTGTGAGCAGCTTGTCTGTTCCAGACATTCCAGAAGGGAAAACCGTAACAGAATACACCATTAGAGAGGGTCTTTGTGTAGCATGTTAACCTGTCAATAATTGATCTTCACAGGTGACAATTCTCTTGAAGGGATGGCTGGATCCAGCAAACAGATTTTACAAGGTATGCTGAGGAAAAGGATTGGTCTGATTGGTTTTATCCTGCTCTGCCTGCTTATGACTGACTGCCCCGTCTGGTTTAGAGGGGGGCTCTGGGAAAATGCTGTTTCTCTTACAGGAGCTGGTTTTTGAAGTCCCCTTCTACATTCACTGAAGGTGAAGCATCAGTTTAAAAGGGGGATGCCCAAAGCTGGTATCCAGCTTCTGATCCTTATGCTTGGAAACATCAGATGATAAAACTCTAGGGAAGAGCGGTTCATGCAGAAACCGAAGGAGCCTAATTGCATTGTGTGCTCTAGCAAGTGAAGACCAAGATTAAGATAGAATGTATTTGGAAACTGGATTTGCTATAATTGTTAAAGGGTGCCTGAGCTTACGACTTGTGTTTCATCAAGCTGTTCTGGGTGTTTGGACAAGATGTCTGAATTATTTGAAGCAATATTGAAGTCTCTGATCTCCTGAGCACTAGTGTAAATAAATTACTGATAATTTAAATGTCAGGTTTGAACTCGATTCATTTAAGTGCTCAAAACTTGGGCGAGAAAGCTAAGTCATGCAGTTGGTAGTAATTATTTGGCATACCCAAATGCACAACAGTATCCTTCTGTCTGTTGGGGCCAGCTCTCAGCGCCGTGTGCCCTCCCAGCATGTTGGCCATACCAGCCTACTTGCTGTGTATTCCAAAACCTGTTTCTGAATGACTGTTTCCATCGTTGCCAGCAGAGAGCTCCAGAGGCTAAATTTTGGTTGTCTGCAAAAGTCCTTGTTTCTTTGTCTCCTAAGGTAGTGTAAACTGCAACGTAAACTGTTCGTGTCTGCGGTGTTTAATTCTCAAAGGCCTTTGTCTTGGATTTCTTTGCCAAATAACTCCTACAAGATGCTAGCAGTGAAACATAAGCATCTTTCAGGGCTTTACAGAGCTGTTTCTGTTAACAGTTCTTTCCGTCTTACACAGTACTTCTTGTATGTAGGCATCAGGGAATGTGAGTTTCATTACTGCAATATAGGCGAGTATTGAAATACCTATTACTGCTAAGTACAGAAAATAATGTCGGTTCTTCACCTGCTCTGTGTTCTGTGAGTACATTGAAATCCTGTGGTCGTTTTCTGTGTGCTTAACCAAAAACTTGAGTTAAACGTGAGTTTAACAAGCATAAATTGTTACCTAGACCTTGTAACTCTTTAAAAGGCTTTAAAAGGCTCCACTAGCTTTAAGAATACCAGGTTGTAATGATGTCAATTAATCTCTTACAGGTGTATTTCTGCATATTGTTGCAGACACACTGGGAAGTATTGGTGTGATCATATCTGCTATACTGATGCAGAACTATGGTCTAATGATAGCAGATCCTATTTGTTCAATGCTGATAGCACTACTTATAGGTGTAAGGTAAGTGTTGCTGTCGCTGGTCGTTGGCAGTGTCTTTGATGTCAGTTACAGCACAAACTACAGCTTGGAAGAGGTGGTCTTTCTTTCATAGAATGACTTGCAATGTTAGCTTTTCTCCCAAGAGTGGTACCTCTGTTCTGTACAGCTTTCTTGCCGTGCTCTTACAGGAGTTGTCTGTCTTTCCCTTTTCTACAGCTACAGCTTCTGCTCTTAAATCTGCATCTTTTAGCCCTGTTTGCATGATTATACGAAAACGTCTTTGAGGTTCAAGCTGCAGAAAGCTTCCTCTCTGTATTTAGTACACGCTTATATAAACCAGTGTGCTTCAGTAAATGGAGCAGAATGGCTTCAGGGCAGCAGAGCTGAGCCTGCTGGCACAGGATGTGCCCTTGTCCTTGACAAACCAAATCTGGTACTTTTTGTGGGGTTTTTTTCCCTGGCGAGAGCTGCCTTTTTCCTTTTGGATTTGTATTCTGAGACATCCTTGTTCCTTTGCAGATCTGGTGGGAAGGCTTCAGGTAGTTCTGGCCTTTCCCTGTTGGTGCTTACTGTCCATGTGAAGCTATTTGGATCGGATTGGACAAGCAAACATTTCATTCAGTGCTGCTGCTACTGAGGCAGAGGTTTCACTGGTGACATAGGGCAGAGTGCCACAACCCCAGTTACAACCTCATAACTGAGCATCTCTGTCTCTGTAGTGGTGAATGTAATCTGACTAACTGCAGCTACTTATGCTTATACCACATATGACATGTTTATACCATGTGCATGGCAGCATTCACAAAACTATTGGCATGAATCTCCCAAATTAGCAGAGTAGGGCACTAAATGGCCACAGAAGTCTGTGTGTTAGAGATCACTGTTGAATTGCCACCTTAATAGAAACTTGATATTTTTACCTACACCTCCTATAATTTCATAAAGGACAAATTATTCCAAGCTAGTTCTATTACTGAAATAGCAAAAGAAAGGAAGATAAATGTGCAGGCTACCAATGGGGGGGGGAAACTATTGCTGAGGTAATAGCTGACTAAAGCACTAGTTTCCATATACTTTGTGTTTAAAAGTCCAGCTTTGTATACAGCAAAGCACATGTGGAGTGCTGATCAGAAAGTATTTTTCTTCCATGCATAGAGAGGTTGAAGAAGACTACCTTCCATGATAAAGGTTTCATCATAAAGCTGTTTATGGGTATGTCTTCTAGCACAGTTAGGAGCATCTGAGGTTCATGCTCTATGCTGCGGGTGCAGGAGACCCTCAGTTTCATGTATATTTTGAGCTGAGCCCAGGCTGCAGCCTGTATCATGTTGTTGGTCCATGGCTCTGTAATGATCTCTAGAGTTGCTATGCTGAGTGCAGTCAGCTGCATCGCAGTCAGCAGATGCAAGCCTGCATGTCTTGCAGACTGATACATCCCAGCACAGCAGGAGCAAGCAGTAATTGAAAGTGTGAGGTTGGGTTTGGTTTGTTTTGGTTGGTTGGGTCTTTAATTCTTAAAGTAGTCCAAAAGACTTAACTACTGATGGCTTTGCTTCAAATACACTTAAACAAGATCATAAGGTAACTGGCAGTTTCAGATGGGAATTCCTTGAGAGCTTGAGTCCTCTTTTGTGTTGTTTGACTTTAGTAATCCTGTACACTTGTGGACATAAACCCATTGTTTCTTCTGCTGTCACCATCCATGGTGAGAAGATGGTTCATAGAGGAAGAAAAACAGTCCTTGTATTACTGTTCAGATACAGACAGGCGAAGGCACGAAGTCTTTCCTTTCCAAAGGCACTCTCCACTTTCCTTTCCAAAGGCACTCTCCACTTTACAAATCCCATTATGCTTTCCCTTGTTGTAGAAAGTTGTGTTTTCTCTATTTATGTATTCATCTGTTGAGTCTTGAAAGCAGAGGGCTTGTCAGTTTGTGGTTTCTCAATGGGAAGTCTATATCCTGCAATCTTTTCCAATCTCTGCATCATAAATCTATGGCCACTTCTGAAGGGTTGGTTTGGGGGGAGGGGGGGGGCGGTTGGGTTGCAGCTGTTGTGTTCCTGGATACTACCACTAATATCTGATGATATTATGGTAATATCTTTATGCACGATTTCATACAAGTTTCCATTGCATTAGAACACAGAAATAGGACATGGTTAAAGTAGAGGGGTCTGTTTTATGAGCATTTTATCTGAGTACTTACAAGCGCTTGGCTGTTTCATAGGTGTTCGGGGTGACACTCTTCAGGTCTTTCCCAAGGTGTTTTTAAGACTCTAGAACTGCTTTTAATGTTAAAAAAATAAATGCTCATTTATTTCTTTAGCATTCGAAGCCTTGTTCTGGAACGTTGAAGCAGTTCTAGTGTCTCAATGTGAAACTGTCATTACCAAAAACCACAACTCCAGTACAAAGAAGCTTGTCTGAAACCATTGTTAGTCCCTCACCTTTCTAGAAAGGCACTGGGACTAAATAAGATACAGGGTTGGATAGAGCATGCACACCACTTAGTAAGGGGTTGAACAAAGGAGGCAATGCAATCACTTAGTGAAGCTGGTTCCGTGGCTTACTTGATCTAGAGCTGCCTGAACATGGTATCGCATGAAGGAGCTTTGAGAGAGCACATGTGTGTAACATTTAGGGTACGTGCCTAGAATGTTTGGGGCATAACAATATAACAAGTTGCTTTCTTTCAGTGAAGTGCTGCGTTTGCTTAGGTTCAGAAGGAATATTCTTAGCAGCACCCCCCTGAACAAGCGTGCTTGATGGTGGTGTTTTGAGCCGTCGCAGCTAAACGGCCGGCACTGCCTTTGTTTGCATGGTACCTGCTGGCCTTACTCGAGAACCAAAGCACTGCATCGAGGTGAGAGCAGCAAATTCAGAATTGGGATGCTAAGCGTTGAACCTGTGGTCCTTGTCTTGCCCGAAGCCCTGCAGTCTGATTAAAGCTGCCACTGCTTGATAGAAAACTGTTCTGAAAGCTCTGAAAGAGGGTGACAGTCTTGGCACTGCCCATGTGGATGGTGGCTGGAGGAGAAGGAAAAGATCTTGAAACCTGGCTGCAGCTTTTCAGCGATGGGAATGGAAGACCCGTAGCTGATCTGGAAGTGTCCCAAGTATTTTCTGTCATGCTGAAAGCACTAAATGCGTTTCCTGCATTGCAGTGGTTGTGTAAAGGGTTTCCAGCCTTGCTGTCCAAGATCGTGGCAATGCCAGAGTCTTGCTGGCTGTGCCTACCAAACAGTGGGACTAGAATGGGTATGAGCATTACCTGAATGTGATGCACGTTGATGAGGAGTCTGATGCTTTTGCTCTTGGTTGCTACTCAGACCATGCATCTGAGTGGCAAGCTGGACTCATCAATAGCTTTTATCTGCTTGAACACCCTTGGCTCCCTCTGCAGCAGTGCAAGTGGGATGTGCTGCAACCCAATTTACACACATTAGCGGCTTTTGCTATTGGGACTTTTGTAGAGGATCTGTTTATGCCCCAAGTCTTGCTGTGGGTTAGTGCCTCTTTCACATTCTGAAGCTGCTTGGAGCCCTCAGAGCAGCTTCCAGTGTCTGAAGGGGGCTACAAGGATGCTGGAGAGGGGCTCTTCATCAGGGACTGCAGCGACAGGACAAGGGGTGATGGGTTCAGACTGAAACAGGGGGAGTTCAGGTTAGATCTAAGGCAGAAGCTGTTCCCTGTGAGGGTGCTGAGGCGCTGGCACAGGGTGATGGCCCAGAGAAGCTGTGGCTGCCCCATCCCTGGCAGTGCTCAAGGCCAGGTTGGACACAGGGGTTTGGAGCACCCTGCTCCAGTGTGAGGTGTCCCTGCCCGTGGCAGGGGTTGGAGCTGGAGGAGCTTTAAGGTCCCTTCCAACCCAAACCATCTGGGATTGAGTGTGATATTTTAGATTCAAGGCTTGGTAATGGGAGACTACTGGAAGATTGTGTCTGCTTTAGCACCAAAGCTGCCAGACTGCTGCTGCATGACAGAGCTCTGCCGGGTGCAAATTCAGCAGCATTTGGGTTTTTCTCAGTAGTATTTGTGTAAGTAAAGAGCAAAAGGGAGGGGAAGTATCAGTACAATAGCTGCTGCAGACAGGCACGTGTGTCTTGCACTACTGACTCATCCAAACCAAGGAGAGCTCGGTCAGAATCTGTAACCACACTTTGCAGCCTGCTTGCTCATCTTTCCTATTGTTTTCTTCAGTCACATGAGATGGAACTGATGTTCCTAGTGCCTCCTGGTGATTAAGTAATACTGTTTCTTAGTGTCTGAGAGAAGGGCATACTGTGTGGAGTTCTGGGTTTTAACTAAAAGGTTTTGTACCTCAGTAGTACCTATGGAGCAGTGGGAAACCGGAAAGAGGAGAAAACTGGATTAGTTGTTAGTTGGGCTTGCAGTACAAGGTAAGACACCTACTAAAGATACCCTGCACCCTTTGGACACGGGGATGCGTGCATGGGCCTGTGCTCTAACATAGTTGTGAGGACAGATCCATCTCTGCAGCTGGTGTTTGGCCTTTCCAGCTTTCCAAAAGAGAAGCTTGTAGGTGGACACTGTCTGAGAGGAGGGAGGTGTGACCTGAAGTACGCTTCAGCTTTCACCTGCAGTATCAAGCCCCACATCCCGATTTACCTTTACTCTTTGTACTATTAAGCTGTTGCTGATTCACCCCATAGATTTAGTGCTTTTGTGAGGTCTAGATAAAAGCATAACTTATGCAGCACTATTGCAAAACACTTGCACAGAAGATTTCTCTCGCAAAGCTTTAGTGCCGAGCTGAATTCCATGAATAGGGGAAATCTTGCCATCAGGGAGACCGTGTTTTAACCTGTATCACCTGTATGAGGACTGGAGTGTTTGCCCACTCACGTTTTGTGTATTAGTTAATTCTGAGCTAAGCATGGAACCAGCCAGGTTGGAAAAGCCCTTTAAGCCCATCCAGCCCTGCCAAGGGCACCCCTGCCCCATGGCACTGAGGCCTCGTCTCCATGCTGGGTGAACCCTTGCAGGGCCCGTGCCTGCAGCCCTGCCCTGGGCAGCCTGTTCCAATGCCTGAGCACCCTGTGGGGCAGGAATTGTTCCTCAGCTCCATCTAAACCTGCCCTGGGGCAGCTTGAGCCCGGGTCCTCTTGGCCCATCCCTTGTGCCTTGGGAGCAGAGCCCAGCCCCTCCTGGCTCCATCCTCCTGTCGGGCACTTGCAGGGAGCCATCAGGTCTCCCCTGAGCCTTCTCTTCTCCACACTGAACCCTGCCCAGTGCCTTCATGCTTAGTGGTGCTGCTGGGCAAGGGGAGGCAGTCTTTGGTGCTTATGTGCACCTTGCTGATAGAGTTCACCTTGGAAGATCAGTCTTTTAGGCACAGGATTCTCACAATGAAGCAGATGTTCATTTTCAAAGCTTGTACAGGGGGAGAGCTTCGAACAGGGTTTTCACTTCCTCTCTCCAGCGTGCATCCTTTTCCAGCGTGAATCCACCGGTCTCCCTGACCGGATCCTTTCTTGGAGTGGGTTATAACATGCCCAGCCTGGCACTCTTGCGTTTCTGCAGGCCATCTCTCCAAATCTCCTCCTTGCCTCTTCGTTTCCGTTCTGTCCGATAATGGACATCAGATAGGTAAAATAGTGTTAAAGGAGTCGTGCAAATCAGGTCTCTCTTGGTTGTGTTTCTTGCATGGTTTTCTTCCCATCCACTCTCAGTGGTATGTCCCAAGAGGAATGCAAGCTTCCATGGTCCCCATTCCCTTAGTCCCTTCTCTGGGAAAAACATGCCGGCTGTTGTGTGTTTTGAAGCCTTTGGGAGCCTCACCCCTATATTAAAGGGGCCTCGTTGCATTTATGGGACTGGAGTCTGTGTTCCAGTATCTTGTATTCCATTTGCATCTTTAACTCGTGTGTTGCTCTGTCAAGGTTATCACAAAGAAGCCAACCTGCATTTTTAAATAGCGAGGTAATCTGAAATCAATGCAGCAAGAGAGAGTGTTGGCAGCCCCAGCTCCCTTTGATGCAGTGCTTGTGACATGGGCGTTATTTAGGGAGATGGGTCCATGGGTAAGAGCCTTTTCCCATAAGCTTTGTAATCTGCTGTCTGTAGAACGTGACAACTCCAACCGAGCTTCCTTTAGACAGCTGGGCAGTCACTGCCTTCCTGCATGTTTAATTGTCTGTGTGACAGCTCCAGTTTAGGCAACTCCTGCCTGCTTCTCATTGCTTCTTCCTACGTCTGAAACCAGTTCCCCCCATTAGCAGTGGCACTGTGTGAGGCCGTATGAAGCGAGTGTATCAGGCAGTGAATTTGGCTGGAAAAACCACTCACATCAATTTAGGGTGTCTGTTTTTCCAGGGATTCATTACACAAGAGTCATGCACCTCTAACCCCCTCCCAGCTCACAGCCAGCACTACTGCCACATACAAACGGAACCAGATCTTCAGGAACGGGAAAGAATGGTTGGGACCTGGTGTTCACCACCTGCAGATCCACACCTGGGGTGTGCGGTGTCTTCTGCATCACCTCTCGAGGTTTCAAACCACGCTTTGGTGGTTTCCTGTAACAGACAGCCCAGTTCATCTCTTGGCCATGTTTTCTGGATGTGTGGTATCCCATTCCTCCATGTGTTCTAGCTGCGATGCCAGTGCTGAACACTGAAATTCAGCTTACAGCTTCTGAAATACGTTATCACTTGTGGACTAGAGTGGAGGGTTGACTTGATGTGCTCTTGAAATGAGATTGCTGTTCAGGTGTTAGTATTGGGCTGTAGATACTCGTCATCCTCTTGAAAAATGTTAAGATGCTCTCTTGAGCCAGACAGGATACACTGCTCCTAAACAACAGTTTGCCATTCTGCATCTGTAATGGGAGTGTGAATCCTTAGTGGTAGCTTCAGCAAATGGGCTAACTGGCCAACTGGTTCTGGTAAAAAACCAAAGGGAAGTACCAGCAATAAGAAGGGCACCAAGTGTTCTTTTGGTTTGCTGATTAAACAAGACCATTTGGCCAGGAGGGAACCTCTAATTGCTTCCAAATGTTAACTCTTGTGTTTGGCTGAGCCCCTTTGCTGAGTTCACTTCAAGCCAAGTTGTCTGTTTCTGACAGAGTAACTTTGTTAGAGCTGGACTGGTCCGTAGCAATTTTGTTTTATGATCTCCCCATTATTATCAGAGTTCATAAGAAAAATATGCCTGAAGACAAGCACAAAAGCAAACCCCATTTCAGTTGCCTATTTTATGGTTGGTTGTGAGTGATTGAAGTAGGCCTGGGTTTTGAGCTGTGCTTAGCAGCTGCTTTGTCGCGTAACTTTGATCAGAGACTAAGAAAGCTCATCTCAAATACTAGGATTCAACTGTTAATCTTGTATGAGCATCCACGAGTTGTCTCTGTGGCAAATCTGAGGGAGAAACAAGCTTGTCTTCAATGAGATAGCACAGCAATTCAGTCCTTTTCTGTACCAGGTTTTCAGGACAACTTTCTTAGTTTCTAGTGAAACAGCTGAAGAAAAATGCTTCGAGAGCATTAAGGAATGTTACGTTGCTCTGCATCCCTAGACAATGTCATAGCATGGTAACTTGCTTTGTTTCTTTCCAGTATTGTCCCACTTCTAAAAGAATCCATTGGAATCCTCATGCAGCGAACTCCTCCTTCCCTGGAAAACACTCTGCCTCAGTGCTACCAGAGGGTGAGCTCTTAGCTGGTTTTCCCTTCAGATCAAGCTGCTGACTGACTAAGCCGCAACTGTGTGGATAAGGGTATTTTGTGATGCTTTCCCAGCACTGCCTGTGTGGATAAGGGTATTTTGTGATGCCTTCCCAGCACTGCCTGTGTGGGTAAGGGTATTTTGTGATGCTTTCCCAGCACTGCCTGTGAAAGGTTCCTTAGACTGTACAAATGGAGGTACCAGTTTGATTCGCATCTTTCTGCTCTCCTCAAGTGTCTGTAGTGTCAGCTTGGTTTGTGTTTTAAAATGTGCTCGGGTGGTTTAGAAAAACAGAGCCTGAAGCTTTTCCTCTCCGAGTCCTTTGTGCTGATACAAAGTGGATGATGTTTTTCTGGTTTGTTAGTTTTGTCTCCCTCAAAGCCTAGTAGTAAGTAACATTGGAAGTGTATTAGTCCAGATTCGGCACCTCTTGGTACTATTCTATAACTTAACCTACTACTGTGTTATGACCGAGCATTGAAGTGCCAATGCAAAGCACTTGTAGGAGTGCCAGGTACAGGAGTTTAATATGTGGAAGGTTTGCTAAAAGTGGGCAGAGGCAAAAGAAAGGGTTTGGACAGGACAAACATAACCCCCCTCGCAAGATCTGTTAACAGATTTCTGTTAATGGTTTGAATCTCTCTCCAGTTTTTTAATGGAGACATTCCTGCAGTGCAAAACCTGCTGTTTTAATGGAATGCTCTCTCCAATTCCAACACTGTGGCTTTTCTCTTGGACCTCACTGTTCTCAGAAGTGGTTCTAGTAAACTATATGTAGAATATCAATGCAGCAACATACCAGATCATGACACGTACCTACGATCTGCATGTGTTCTCCTTCATTGCAATTGCTGAAATACTGATAAGGAACTGAAGTATCACAAATTGCACAGTGAACTAGAAGTAAAAGAAGTATCACTTACTGTGTTTTCTTACAGAAAATACTATACAGACATTTCCTGAGGTATGTATTTTACAATGTGCCTGTATTTTTAGGTGCAGCAGCTGCAAGGAGTTTACAGTTTACATGAGCCCCATTTCTGGACCCTCTGTACTGATGTTTACATAGGGACTTTGAAATTACTAGTAGCTCCCGATGCTGATGGAAGGTGGATTCTAAGCCAGACTCACAACATTTTTACTCAGGTATGTCTCGTGAGCAGAAATCACATCTCAAAGTGTAAAGTGCCTGTCACTTGTAGTTCTTACCAAGAAAAACTAAACGTTTCTGGTTTTAATGTTGGTGTGTTTTGTGTAGAGCAATTTCCTAATACTCAGTAGTGTAAACGAAACTGCTGTACCTCTGCATTGCTTTTTGATGCTGCATAATGGCAGTAACAGCTGTAGTTGTCTGAGGTGTATCAAATTAGGTTGAAACCCTGTATTGACCTATGGGGAACCGAGACAATAGATGAGGCTTCCCTCAAGACAGGGCTTCCAACCACAGGCTGGGACCTGTGTCAGTTTTTCACTCTGCTGATGCTGTCATTCATTTCTATTCCCCTAAGAATGTATTCATCATTCATGCCTCTCCCTCCCAAGGATCCATGGTCTGTTATGTCCTTTCTCTGCTTTTCAGTGACACAGAGTCCTGTAGCTGAAAAGGAGACAAATATTCCTATTTATAACCAGTGTTTTAGGTAACATTGTCAGGTACAGTGTAACATTTTGGAGGTAATGTAAATTACTGTCAGCTTAATTAAAAATCCCAGGCTGGATTTTGTGGTTTTAAATGCATTTTGCCTACTCAGTTTCTGGTCTCTCAGGAGAAGCACCACTGAAACCACCCCTCCAATGTGCTGCCTCAGCGCCTGCATTCTCCTTATGGGAATTTGAAGTAGTCAGTGATGGGGAGCGCAGTAAATACAAACACACATACCTGGGTTTATGTTAGATACTTAGGGAATTGTGAGTTCGTGTTGTTAAAAATGTTCTAAAATCAGATTTTAGTCCTAAAGTCTGGTCCTTGTTGAGATATTCCATCACATGCAGCTCTAGATTATTGAGTAGGTAGAAATCAGCCTGTATGGCTTATTCTGCAGACTTTGCAGTTGGAAACTAAGGGGTATGTTTTGGCCAGAACATTCTATTGCATTAAAATGAGTCTTACATCCAAAGGATTGCATTTCCCAAGTGGGTCATTAGCTCTTCAGCTGCTCTGTAGCTGTACAGGTATCCAGAGCCATGTGTCCAGGAAGCGAACTGGGAGAACAAGGTCTTACTGTTTTCCTTATGTGACCTATGGTAATAAGTGGAGGAGAAGTTGGAGCAAGTAGAGGCTTTTGTCCTCAGTAATATTGTCCCTTATTAATCTTAGTTGCTCTGCCAGTTGACCGAGCTAAACTCAAGTTGGTGTTGGTTGAAGACAGTCTCATCTTCAGCAGTGTTCAGCCTCCTGCTTCAAGATCACAGTGCATCACCAGTGACCATCACAGTCAATTCCTGTTCATGCTGCTTTATACTGAATTATAAACCCAAGCAAGTCCACCCAAGCCCAGTTTAACAAGGTTTCTGAGAGAAATGCTTTTGTACAATGCGTGTCCCTTTACCAAAAGTCCTGCCATGCTGTCAGGTAAAGTCACTGCAGGCATGGTAGTTTCTTGCTGAATTCTTAGTGTAGAGCTGGTTCAAACAACAAATCCCACGTTGCGGTTGGCTCCATTTTACCCTGACAGCTCTCCAAGCAGCTTGCTTTCAGGGAGTTAAACTTGGACAAAGGAAAGAACTGCTTTTGTGCAGCTCCGTGTGTGACAGTCATTCAGGATGAAGCAGAAAAGGTGATGTAGCAAAGCTAGAGTTATTATATGATTAATAAAGAGTTGATATGTAATGTTAATATATCATTGGTCAAGTGTGTTCGCTCAACTAGGTATTCATACAACTAGGTATTCATACAGAGCTCTCAGAGCTTGGGGTTTTCAAACTGCCAGCATCTCAGTGAATGGGGAGCTGAATGTGGAAGATGAATAAGAGGATGAAAAGTAAGATCCTGAGGTTCTTTACTAGGTAACTTATTGGTGTGGCCTGTGTTCAGGATAGCTAAATTGCTTTGGCTTTACAAGTTTGGGGTTTTTAACTCTTCTCTTTTCCACAGGCAGGAGTAAGACAGCTTTACATACAGATTGATGTTGCAGCCATGTAGTGAACTCCTGAGCTTGTGCTGTTGGACCAAAGTTTTCTGTACTGTACTGGTAGAACAACGCACTTCTCAAGACAGAGCCTGCCTTCACCACTGCTCTGGAATGGACTGAATGGATTTCTGCCCTGGGGCTATGGAGGGACTTCACCTCCATGGAGTAAATATTGAACGAATGTTACGGACTTTGGGTCTTGATTTATTTTGTGGCCCCTAAACTTGTAAGTTTTTGAGGTTTGTTTTTTACTTCCTAAGATGACGGTACTGGAAACCCTGTCATGTCTTCAGTGGAGCTGCTGGACCCATTGCTCATCCCCATAAAACCAGTGTTCTCAACCCTTGGAAACTCGTTTTGTAGATGATGTCACAGTGGCTGACATGCTTTCGATCTAATCGTATGTTTGTACAATTGTTTGTACTTTGCAAACTTAATGAACCAAACCATATTGGGTTTTCAAAGTGCCTTTTATATCAGGATAGGTATTTGCCAGCATAAATCAGGAGCATCCAAGGGTTTTATTACTTGTACGAATATCTTGTATGCTGTCTGATTATTTACTAGTGACATATGTGAGGGTTTGTGTACTCACGTAACTGTAGATGTTAGACTTCCCTTGCACTTGCATCTTACCAGGCAGCAGAATTCCACTGTAAAAGGCAAAGAGACTTGCTTCCAAACCAAGGTGGATATCTTACTGCACACCTTGTGGAAATTCCTTTAGTCAAAATACTACATTTACTTCCAATTCTCAGTCCCCTCACACAGTTGAGGGTTATAAGATATTACATGATGTTACTCATGGTCATAGTCCCTGCAACAACAGGCAGCTTGAGGAAGATGCTGGTGATGGAAACGATGCTTGAAGTGTTTTATCTTCCAAATTACATGGTGGGAAAAACTGAAGCTTTCACTAAACCATTTAGGGATTTAATCTCCTTGATTTTAATAGGTTGTAATGACTTTTATTAAAGTGATTGGTGAGAGAACTTTTGCTTTTCCAAATACTGCAAACAGTTGTTCCTGGTGGTGATACCTGCAATGGAAATATGGACCATGGTTCATGCTCTTTAAGATTAGGCTTTTCCCTGGTTGACAGGTCTGGTGTTTGTTACTGTCTCATTGCAGCCTTGTGTGTTGTCACGGAAAAAGGAGTTCTCCATGCAGTACACTTTGCTCTTGAGTGTTGTTGCAAGACAATCTGCCATACTTAGTATTACAGGTGATAATTCCACTATGCTGCAGTAGTCAGTTTGGCAATGGAAGACTCTAGGAGGATGGTTTACGCACAGAGCATTGTGGAGTCAAAACCAAGATGGGCATTTCCCTGTTAAATCATAGCCAGTACTGCCTGGGATGGACTTCTGGTACGTGACAACACTGAAACCAAGGCCCTCTGAGGCTGACAGTGGCTGTGTAGTAAGTACCAGGCACTGTGAAAGTACCCGAGGTTCATTGTGGAAATGGTTTGCCACTGGTATTGCTGAATTCACCTCAGAGGTAAAGCTCTTTGCATTCCTTCTGTCGTTTCTATAAAGCACCTATTTTTATCTTTAATGTAAAAACGTGATGGTTGCCAAATTGATTGCTTGTTCCTGAATTTTCCAGGTGAGGTATTGAAGCCTGAATGTTGGTTTTGTGCAAAGCTTGGGGATATACTCTTGTGCTTGAATTGAAAACCGGGCATGAAGAAAAACAGCAGTAGAAAACCACGTACATGTTGCTTTTTTAAGCTTTACAGCCTCTTCCAGGCTTCAGATCCTTCTTTATGGCTGTTGCTGGTTCCTGAGGCTGTCTGGTTCTGCTGGGGATGCCGGCAGCACTGTTCCACATCATTCCTGGCCTTCTGCTTGCACTCGTCTGGCTCCTTCCCTGGCTGCCCTTGTAGGTGCTCTGCCAGGCCTGGAGTTTCTTGACTGGAGGATGAGATCAGACAGCTCCACAGCCCAGGGTAGGGTGCCAGAATCTTCTGAGCAGGCTGAGGTGCTGCAGTTTAAGATAGCACTTGCATGGATGTCCACAGACAAGGTAATGAATATCTGGTTCTGATGACAGGGCAGAGATCCCTCATTGCTTTGCTGTATGTTGCTTCTTGCTGACTGACAGCATGATGTCGTGATCATTACGTTTTGTTCTAGTTGTTGTTATTACTCTCTGAGGCTACAGAAGATCAACTGGTATCACTTTCACCACGGACACCAGCCCACTTCACTGCAGTCGTGTCATGATCCGAGAGCCAGGCCCTGGTTTAAATCACTCTTACACCAGTGTGTTTCAGGACCGAGTACTCCTGGAGCTGGTGAAACACTGGTGCTGCTGGAGCTGAGCATGGCCACTGACTTAGTTTTCCTAATGGAAAGAGTTACAGTTTGTTTCTAAGTGAGAATCTGCCTGAATGGCAACTGGGTTTCCTTGGTAGAGGTTCTCTTTTAGATGTACATCTACAAACTCTTCATCAAGTGTCCTGGAAATGGAGTGAAAAAGCCCTTCAGCTGGTTATAATCACCCAATATAGATTGGAATGATTTTTGACATCTTTTTGCTGCTTATTATGACTTGTCCATCTGCTAGCAACAGGCAAGTCAGTTTTCTAACGGAGATAGCACTTTCCTCATTATTTTTTGAGGACAAATTGATGTTTCATAGTAAGAAATGGACTGTTGGTTTGTTAACCGTAATCAAGGCTAGTGTAGGGAAGTCAGATTCCAAGCAGACTTTTAAGCTTGCTGAAAACCAAGCATCACAAAACTCTCTGACAACAAGTCCAGTAGGCAACAACCACCACATCTGGTATGTCAGTAAGCAGAGTGACAGCAGAGCTCTTCTTATTTACCTACTAAGGGGGATACTTGCATGGATTTTAGGAGAGGACAGATTACGCAATTCAAAGTGCAGCTTCTCTTCTCCTGATTGCCAAAGCGCTGTTATTTCCCGGTTTGCTGCTTCCCAGTACTTGGCCGCTTGTCGAACATTCAGCTTTTCATGCCTGATGGGAGACATCGTTTCAGCAGCGATTCGTGTGAAGGACTGACAGCCAGAGATGGGTCAGTGTCTGCAGATCATCTGCCAAAACCCAGCCTCCTGCTATGCAGCGCTGAGTTTTGAACCAGGGTGCCCGAGTGTGCTTCTCTCATGTTCCCATGTAGCTGAAGCTTACTGTGGAGTTACTGCTGTGTATCTGTGGGGAGGTAAGGGGTGAGTTCCGTGACTGAAAACAGCAACTCAAATACTGTCCCAAAGCCAAGCCTGCAAACTGCATGACCTTTGCAGGAACTGCAGCGAAGTCGGGTGATAAAACAAGTGCTAGAGTGTGTCTGTACTAAAACCCCCCAGATGTTTGTCATGGGAAGTAACAGTGGAAGAAAGCTACTGCTCTTAAAGAGTGCGTATGGTAGAGCCTGGGCCTTCGTAGGCTCATGCTGTAAGTCTCTGCCTGTGGATAAACTTGTTCCTCACATCAGTAGCCCCTACAGAGAGCTTTGTTTCTGGTGTGATTTGCTGAGCCGAGGCAAAAAGTGCTGGGCCAAATAACTGACTTTGCTCTTTATGTAATGTGCTCACTTAAGCGAGAGTTTAACTGCATCATTAGAAGCTGCTGACACAGTGTTTACATAAAAAGTGGAAACTGCTGCTACTAATGGGCCTTTGTGACTCTGAACATTCCTGATGTTGTGAAGAAGTGAAGCTGGGTTCCAGAGTGAAGGAAGGGAAGAGTTTCTCTTTAAAGCAAACCTGGTTTGGGAATAACAACAAGGTACAGGAGGGGGAGGAAGCTGCTGCTGAGCTGCAGTTTTCCACCCATTCCATCCCCTGTGTAAGAGAACTGTGAAGTTCATGGCCTGTCTGTCACCGTGCGGGTTGCAGCTGCAGGAAGAACCTCCATACTTCCATAACATGCAAATCCTAATCGCTGCTCAGGTGACAAGGTCTTTAAATACCAGTTCAGAGCAGCAGCTTCAATGACTAACTGAGCCCTGTCCTGTTTGCCCCAGCAGCTATGGGGCTGCTGCTTGCTGTGATTCTTGATTATCCCACCCTTTGTAAGCATGCATGGGAATAAGCATAAAGAGATTTGTTTGGTTTTCAATAATTCATGTCTCTGATCCCTAATCCTGGCTCCGTGGTTAATTCCTCCTTTACTTGCCTATGAAAATCCCTGTCAGCAACTTGCTGAGGTTCCCTTTTGGATTCCTCCCCTGGTTTGGCTTTGTTGTAGTGACCACCCCCATTGAGACGCGAAAAGATACCAGGTGGGCTTCCACTGTGCCTGGCATGTGACAGGTCCCACCGTGTGCAAATCCTGGCTCATCTGCTTGTCTGCCTCAGCCACAAAAGGTTCCAGCCTTGTGGCAATCACGTGTAAGAGGAGTGGTGGATTTTACTTCTGTGTGTGCTCAAGTCTTCCCTGTGTATTCTGGGGTCTTGTGCCAGAGATAATGAATTGCTGTAGTATTCTGGCTGAAATGTGATATACTGTGAATGAAGGAAGGGCCAAAATCATTCCTGGTAGCATTCAGCATAGCGCTTGCCTTTAAATGACAGGAATTACTCTTAGCAGTGAGCTTAAATTGACTTGTATGTAAAGAAACCTTAACGACAACACACTGTAATTCCGAGGACTTACATATGGTTTTCTCCTGGGATGCTCATGTTAGTAGCTTGGCCATGACTTGTC
Source organism: Agapornis roseicollis (assembly GCA_002631895.1). Lineage (NCBI taxonomy): Eukaryota > Metazoa > Chordata > Aves > Psittaciformes > Psittacidae > Agapornis > Agapornis roseicollis. Next base: position 49,497 of record NDXB01010547.1, read on the forward strand.
CGAAGTGCAGTCCTAGCAATCTGTAAGGTAACCTTTTGTACTTGAGGCCAGTCTAGGCAAAATGTTCAATATCCTCCATTGCCGAAGAGCTCTGGGATCCAATTTCTGCCCAATAAACATTCAGTTTGAAAAGAGAAGCACTTGTAGAGGTCTGCTTTGTTGTGCGCGTACTGTGAGGAGCAGCTGAAAGGGCAACCAACAGCAGGCTGATCTGAAAAGGAATTCTTGCAGTCTGTTTTCGGACTGCGGGAGGCCAGAACTCCATGAACACAGCAAGAAAGTCACTTCTGTTTCAAGCTGCAGCCTTCTCAAATAAGAAATTCTGTGTGGCTCCTTCCTCTTTCACCAACGTCCAAAGGGTGAGTTCTGGTTTTGCTTGGTTTAGACATGAAGAACATTCTCACCTGTCTCTACTCACTATCCCAAGTGTAAAAGTGAGTGCAGCCCTAACGGGGTTTGCACACGAATGGTTTCTGGTGGTGGGAGAACTACTGAGTTTCTGCAGAACTGAAAGCAAGCACCCGGAATGCACCTGCACCAGTGTATGCAGTAGGCTTGGTGAATGCACCACAGCACAAGTGATGCCAGACAGATACCTGCTCCTCTTCAGTTCTCTACGTGCACTTCTTACCCTGGTCATCAGCCTCAGACTGATGCAAACGTCAATGAACTGAAGTGGGCAAAGAGGTTTTAAGATTTCATGTGTTAGGCGTCCAATGTGTTAGAAGCTGATGGCAGCAGGTGCAGCTTGCACTTTGTAGCCTCAGGTAAAGGCATATCTATGTTCCTGCAGTGCTGTCTTCTGAAGCACCAATCTAGCTGCACTTGGGCAAGCTCCAACTGGGCACAAGGATGACTTTATGCTGTCATAAAATTAAAGAAGGAATAAGAATGTAAATGCCTTGTTTTTATTTAAGTGCTCCTTTGACATGCATGCTGTTCAAAACTGGAGCCAGCTACAGGAAAAAGCTGAAGCATTTCTAATTCCAGAGGATGCAGAGTGCCTGTAACTATCAAGGAATGCAGTGGGCCACCTAGTTCTACTGTGGACATCTGCTCCAGTGTGCCTGAAGCAATCTTCTGATCCGGAGCACCCACACGTGCGAGGCCAACGCAGATTGTGTTTTCAGTGATTGCTGTAAGAAAGAAGATTAAATGCTTCATTTACTGACCAACAGGCCTAACGTAAAGGAAAAAGTATTCAAAATGCTTAAATCTTAACGCTGCTTTCTTAAACCTCCCATTTCATAAATCACCAGAGGGGCCTAGAAAGAAGTTTGTGCTTCCAAGAAAATAAAGCTGTATCTTAGGGCTGTTTATAAGCAAGAAGAGGAAGACAGCAGAAGTAGAACAGGAAATTGGTTCAGGAATTGCGTTCACTTAGAGGAAACTGCTGCTCCTGATTCATTCTATGCGAAGGACAAAATGAAAGGGTTTTCATTTTAACAGCATTTAAGGAATAAACTGGTGAAAGGAGGAAGGCAGAATTTTGCTGTGACACAGCAGTCATCTTTACAGCTGCTCTGATTTCACCCTTGGCCTCCATAAACACTCTTCACAGTTCCTGCTTGACCAGCGTGAAGAACTCCAGGTCAGAATCCCAGCTCTGCACTGCAGGGTTCGCCTGAGTTTGTGCTGGTGCTGGTGTAGCACAGAGTGTGACTGGTCTGAATAGAACATAGCACTGATTAGTTTTGAAGCTCAACTGCTCTGAAATGCTCAGAATCCTTCTGCTACTCTAACGTGTCAAAGAGCTCACGGTTAAAAATGGGTAGAACCAGGGTCACCAGGCTGAGGCTTGTTCATCTCTGCTGAACTATGCTATGTCCAGGCTCTGCCAAATCCATCTCAGGACCAGGATTTAAGGCGGCCCAATTCTACCACGGAGCAAAAGCAATGCAAAGATGAGGAGGAAAGGAGCAGAGTTTGGAGGCTCATCACTAAGTGTGACTTGAGAGGTGTAAGTAGCAAGTAAAAACAATGCAGTAGCAGCACCTGATTCTTCTCCTTGGAGCCTCCTGTTTCGAATAATGGCAAGAAGCTGTTCTGCAGCTTGATTCACGCTCATGTAGCGTGGTGGCTCGTAAATCTTCCTTCCTCTGCAGGGAAAGAAAAGTAGAGCAATTTCACATAAAACCCACTTCATCATCCCCAGCCCTCTTACAGTTTATTTCAGGAAGCCTCTAGACCAGCAAATGAACCTTGCCCAGGCTCTCAGGCTGGGCCTTTCAGACAAGAGGCATTTGTAACTAAGACAGGAGGAGACTGCTGTGCTCTCACACCTATGAAACAGGAGGGCCTCCAGCTGGCAAACGATGTGAGCAAATTCAGCTGCTGGAAGCCATATGCATGTTTTGCAGCTGCTCCTCAAGGATGGATTAGACTTCAAGTCAAGGGCAAAGTACTGGTTTTCTGTCAAATGCCCTGTAGACGTTTGTCTGATTACAGACTAGGAATACATTCTTACATGAAATGCTGCTTTCTTTGCCAACTGTGGCTTCAGTCAAACAGACTTCATTTTGAAACTCCAGAATAAACAAACCTCAATGATACTGTGAGACTTCACAGATGTTAATTTAGAGCAGAGTTACGGCATGTGCATAAAGTAACTGTTTGTATTCGCCACTGTCGAAACAGAAGATTGCAGGGAGGTGATTGAGATGTTGCAAGAGCTCTCTCGAACACAGTTACATGAACTTGAGAGCATGTTCTATATGCTGCTAATTTAGCTGTTTAAAAAGGGTGGCACGTATTCAATTCCGCACACTGTTACTAGCAAGTGTAAAGAAGAACGAATTCCAAACAGTGTTTCAGCTATTCGTCTATTTGAGGATGAGACAGAACAGTGAAGTAACACTTCATTTGCCAAGCTTAATCCGTTCTGACTTCATGTTTCTCACAGAAAACAGCTCAAAAGATGATGCTTTGCTGCAGCTTCATTCAGTTACTGTAAATAAAGCCAGGTCCTATTGCACTGAGCAGAAGAGTTCCACTCCTTGTAAGAAACAAAAGACCGTGGCCACTGAGGACGACAGAAGGGCAGGTAAGTGTAGTATTGGACAGAGAACCTCTGTTCCCTTATAAACACGCTGTTTTCTATCCATCTTACAAATGTGTTTCAGAAAGGTGACTCACTTCATTAGATTCTCCAGAGACTGCTCCTTCACTTTAATATCTGTAGAACAAAACAGGTATTAAAACACAGGCCCCCTACAAACTCCTCACTTAGTTTCGCTGTGTAGGTAAAGCTTAATTAAATGAGCAGACACTATAAATCTGATAACAGCATTTCAGTTCTTACAGGAGCAAAGGCTATGGATTAAACATTGTGCTCTTTCGGATGTTTATCAATCACAAAGTATTGGGATTTTATGCGTGTAATTTTCCCCCAAAACAGGGCGAGTTTCACAGATCTCACAGCAACACAGCCACATACAAATCCTTCTAAGTACTCAAATAGCAGGCTACAGGATAGCGAAATGCCAGCGTGGTGAAGCACACCATGGTACCGGAGGTACTTGTAAATGCTGAGTACATTGTGATCACAAAAGGTAGAACAGGATGACTGATCAACAGCATTACATCAGGGCCGTGCAGGAACCTGACTTTCGTTAGCGCTTCCTGTCCCCATGAACGCTCGGAACAAGCTTCTGTTATGGGAAGAAGAAAAGGATTTTGGCCAAAATAAGACAGAGAAAGGGCCAGGTTAGACTCTGCAACTGTATGAAACTAAACTGACCACTGCCTGTCCAAGACACAAACATCTGTATTCAAATGCCCCTACAAGACTATCGCAGTAAAAGCTGGATACGTTTTTCACCTTGATTCTAAAGACGAGCATTCCTTAAGTGATACAATCAACTCCTAACTCACAGGAATGCTGAGGAAAGGGGGGGAAAACCAGCTTACTAAGCTGTTTATGTGACACTTGGAATTCCTTCCCTTTTTATGTGCTTCTCTAGTCTAGATGGACAAGCAATAAATACATGGGCCCGCATGACCAAGCAGTGTTAGGGGAACAAGTTGTTTGCAAATTGGTAGTTTTCAGCTATAAGCTACAGTCGGATGCAGGTACCACAGCTGTCCATGACATGGGACATGGGTTATAATGCAACTTCATCAGTTCAAACTTTTACTCCCCCACTACTGTATAAAAAAAGATACGGAGGGGCATCATAGAAATGATTATATCAAGTATCTACAGAATACTTTGGTTTACCAAATTATAGTTGTTAGAGTCCTTGTTTAAACACCAGTCATCCAAAAAGTCATTTGTCAAGACAAAAGTCATCCTTCTTTAAAACAAATTGCCAGAACTCTGATTTTTTGGCCAATTCTGAAAACAAGCAACTCTGAAGGCACTGGGGAATCTGGTGTGCAGTGATGTTTGCACACTGGTTTCCTGCTCAGGATCCTCCAGTTACTACAGACTGGTTTTACTTAAAACACTGATTTATTTAGCACTGAGAGATCCCAGCAGTATCTAAAAGATGCCATAAAAGGTATAGAATTATACGTATATATATATATGCAAGTGCCTTGTGGTTTATATGCAGGCAGTTCCATGACCGGTGTTCAAGGCCAGGTTGGCCAGAGCCTTAGGCAACATGGTCTAGTGTGAGGCAATCCCATGGCAGGGGATTGGAACTGGATGGTCTGAAGGTCCTTTCCAACCCAATCCAGCCTGGGATTCCATGATCATTCAGGAGCTACCCAGATTAGCAGAGTTATTGAGAAAGTGGCTTTGAGCTGAGAATTGCTGGGCAGGCTGAAGATCAGGCAGCACCATGGAAGAGCCCGGTGCCAGTGGTCAGTATTCAGTTCTAGGTCCATGACTGGCAAGAATGCTTTACAGCACTGAAGCTTCTCATGCGACAATCACCTTTCCCAGAACATCCTTAGGTGAAAGAACTCAGGAAAAAGAGAACACCAATGTGGTTCAATGTACAGTTTAGCTCCCCAGAAAGTCAGATGTGCTCAGCTCTGCCCTAATGAAGTCAATAAGAGATAGCTGCTCGTCACTGCAATCGGGCTTGGATCCTGAGCTAGATCTAGCTTAAAATCAGTCATCATTAGAGCAAATATGGGCCTCCTGCTCCTGTGTGACTTCTAAAAAGGCTTTGTTTCTTAGGGGTTTTTTGATGAGGAATGAAGAGATTCCTGACCACTGCAGCACGAGCAATGGCTGAACTAAGGACACACACAGCAATGTTCCAAGTTTTGGTGTATTTTCAAACAGATGTTAGCCAAGAAGATCTGTTTAATCCCAGACTTCATCTCATGCCTATCACTCCTGTCTCTGGATACTGTGGAAGATGGTAGCTAGGAACCCTTGGAGCTGCTGCTTACCAAGTAAGCACAAGGTGTGCATTCCGTTCTGCCTGTTCTTCTCAATCTTGTCAAAAAAGCTTTCTGGCTTCCATGTATCTGTCCAGAAAACTATGGAGACAGTCTCTCCAAAACTGTACAACTGCAAAACAAAGCAAAGGCAGGAACACACGCAGTAAGAGCACACAATAACATGAGATAAAACCCATGAACAACTGGCGACACTCGATAGTCCTGAACCTAGTCAAGACTTTCATAGCACAGTCCTCTCCTGTGAGATGCCCAGGCTTGCACTTTCCCAGGCACAGCAAAACACAGCACTAACAATAGTGCACCTTTGGAAAAAGCTGCCTGTCTCTTGGCTAACTTTAGTGCATTCCTTTGCATTCCCTCCTTTCTTTGTAACAACATCTGTAATCAGTGAACTGGGTTTTCTTCTTCCTAACAGAGATGTGCTGTTGTTCTTTTACTCTCCAAACAATAAAGCATTTTCAAGAGCAGCTAATGAACCGCCTGTAAAGTTGTTACCTATCTCTACCTTCACCTTCCCAATGTGTGTGAACTAACTTTCAATTTACCTTCTATTCTTCGTTCATTCTGAAGTCCTCCTAAAGGAAAAAACTTTGTAAGATTAGCACCAAAATTCTTATTTATCATTTCTTATCCTGGCTAAGGCTAGATAACTTCTAATAAAGCCATAACAATGAGATGCTACTGATACAGTTGTATTAATCCAGCACTTTCCTGCAGGTGAAAGCTTCATCATGCGAAAGAAGTTACAGTCTGAAGAGAGTAGATATGGAGATCTGAAGACAGGGAGAGGTTATGCATGAAGTAGAGGTACAATGTTTTTCATGCATATCAAGCAAGAAGACTCTTGCTAGCAGATTCTGTGTCAGACATACTGATTTTATTCTCAGTCTTAACACTATTTGTTTCTGTAAATCCCTAACCTCAGTGAAAACATCTGTAGCAACAGTCTTGCCAACCATTTTCAGTGATGCAGAAGCCAGTGTCATACGTAACCTAAGGCAGCATTTGGCTTGGAAGCTTCTGTAAGCAATCTGAAAAAGGGCCAAGCCATGCATCACTTTTGGTGAATTCAGCTCTGGCACAGGGCAAGCTCAGACTGATTGTACAGCTGGCCTGTATTCTGTCTGCTCAAGCAATGGTCTCATCTTCCCGCTTGCTCTGTGAACCAGGCAGGAGAAACTGCTCCTCCTAGCCTGCTATAGGAGACACTGTGTGTGCCCTGAGCAGAAAGAGGATCCTATGTAGAAGCTGCTGTGACAGCTCTGTCCCATCTGGGAGTTCCCCTTTACACACTTTCCTGCAGTATTAAGTTGTGGTTTTAACTCTTTCACGCTGGCAGAGCACAATTTGATTCAAAGCAGAAACATGTTTGTTTTTAAGGGCCCAAAAGCTCAGATTTGAACCATTCATGCTGAGAGGAACAGTGTTTATTCAAAGGCTCCTACAGTATCACTGAAAACATTTCCTCTTTCAAATATTTCATTCTAGCACAAGGACAAGAACACACAGCGTACATTTCACAACCTAAAAGTTCTTCCAGTAAACTAAGCAGAGGTTGGACAAAATGAATGGTTCCCAATGTAACCTGTTAACTATTTCAAGGCTGCATATAGAAGAATAACCAAGCTCTGTCCTGCCTGGTTTTCAGGTGGCTACCTAGAACTCTTCCCATTTTGTTCCACACACACCTGAAGAGAAACCTATTAAACAAGATGCTTCTCCTTCACCCCTTCATTGTTACAGCACCTGGGAGAAAGCTGGCAGTTTCATCTCATTGGCAGTAGACCTGCAGTAACCAACAAGTGCTGAAATGTCCAGTACCAACCTAACTACCGCCTGAAAGCCGCCTCAGTCCTCTCCCTAAAGCAGCAGCCCTCATCCAGTATACAAAGTGGCCTCAATTAAACTTGAATCTTACCCCAGTCATTTTGTTAACCTGAAGGAGGGCGACTTCCACCTCTGGCTTTTAGCAAAGAAAAGGATGTGCAGCAACGGGTAAAATGTTATTATCTGGTAAGCAGTTTGTTGGGAATCAGACCTTTTCGAGTGTTCTGCCACATAGTAAAAACAAGTTGTGCATTCAGCTTTGTATCCTCCAGCGCTTGTTCTCATTGTTATTTTTCTCTTTTCCATTGATCATTACAGAGATTCTCCATCATCTTTGCCAACAAGAAGTTAAGCAAGTTATCCTTTTTATGCAAGCACTGCCAGTCAGATGCACTCAATCTGTCCTTTGTTCACCAGGTTTTGCATGAAGAATGAAGTTTGAATGTCAAAAAGAATAAACCATTTTTGTCCGAAATTGCCTGCCCGTTCAGTAGAAAGCATTTCAAAATAGCTTCATGAAGTACTGAGATCATAGAAAACTGTACTTACAGTCGCACACCAATACACTTGTTTTCTCAGCACCTGGACAGCACAGGCACAGAAGTGGCTTCTACACCAACAAGAGGAAACAGGACATGCTTTATTAACCTGCTAGAAACGCCTTTGCAACTTAGACTAACTTAACCTCTAAACATTAGCTTTCCTAACATTAATGCATATGTATTTTTACCTTTAATTAAAGAGGGGAAGACACTTCTTTGGGAACTTTCTGGTACAGCAGCGAGCTATGAATGCTGTGGAAGTGAAGCAATAAAAGGATACCCCCGTTGTGCTTGACTACCTATAACCAGTTACCATCCAAGCACTCCTACAGATACAAACAAGTACTTCTTTCTCATTCAGCATTTGACCTCTGCAGCCACATGGCATTTATGGAAACACAGGCACCAGAGCAAGCAACACATAACTGTATCAGAACTCACATTTTGAACTCTCTCCCTGTACCTGATGCAGATTCACTTTGTTGTTCACAGTTTCCTGTGCTGTGTTCTGATTTCTACCTCCTGAAATCTAGTGCAAAGTATGAGACTTTCAAGAAAAGCCTTCCTGCAGAGGGAAAAGTGAGTACCCCAAACTCCACTATAAGGATTCAGCAGTCACAGGGGACAGCAGGTACACTAGAACCAGAATCCACTGAAAGGAAAACGGATTCTTTCCACCAACCATAAAAGACTCGATAGGGCCCTGAAATTAAGGAAATTATGCTTGTCACTGGACTAAAATTGTGACAATTTGTTAGCCAAGGTGTATTGCAGCACACTGAGGTTTAATGTCATGATCTGAGACTGAGCTTAATAAGCCAGTGAAGAGCTCTGTGTGCTTTCAGTGAAAGGATCGTGCTGTACGGTTGCCGGCAAAGCTTTAAAGAGAGGCGACAGCAAATGCAGTTTCTGTGTGCTGTGCTCTACATGAAGCAGATGGGCTTGAGGAGTGGACAAGCCACGCTCTGTACGAGCTAAAACATCTCAAGCATCCCACTTGCACTAGTCATCACATTTGTTTGAGTGCCTCCATTCTGCTCGGGCACAAAAGAGCCGGAATTTCAAAGGGGGCTCAGTGAAATGCTTGGGCAGATGTTCCGTGCCCTCAGCTTGGAAACCTCCTTACCTTGAGCTCAGTGCTCCAAACCTGCACGGAAACATTTCAAAAGGCCATTTTGAAAGACCTCACTCTTTGGAAATACTCCCCCCCCCCCCCCCCCCCCCCC
>NDXB01010547.1:58549-72788 GCA_002631895.1 Agapornis roseicollis
CCCCCCCCCCCTCAAGTAGTAACTGGCTTCCACAAGGCTTTGTGCATTTCAGTTTTGCAATGCAAGAGTTGAAGGCAGGAAGGGGGCCAGGCCTCTCCGCTCGGAGACAGTGCTCTGCCTGCTCACCAAATCCTGCAGAGAGCTGCTCTTCGACTCACACTTCCAATCACCTCTGAACATTCTCTTAACATCCTGCTCTATTTACACACATACGATGAAAGTCTGACAGATTTGGGTCCTGAGGTGCCTGTTTTCAGGTTTCATGTTCTACTTGTTTATATACACAGAATCAACCGAGAGACCAGAATCAGCTATGAAAGAGAAAGAGCTGTCCCATGATCTCTGCTTGGAAAGCCTGCACACAAGTGAGATTTCACTGAAGCTACTCAACAACTTTGTCAATGGCCAGTCTGAATGACAGAAGACACCTGAAGCTGTCCAGATCAACAGTTTTCACTTAAAATAGCCACTTAGCCCCTTCTTTTGTGGCTCATCACCACAAAAATATAGGCTGTAAAAAGAAGGAACAAGCTGAGACTAAATAGGGAAATTAAAAAAGGAAGATCTCCCATCCCCTCTAGAAAGTACTAAAGCAAGCAGCAAAGATGCAAGATAGTAGTAAAAGGGTCAGTAAGGCAACAGCTGCAGAGAAACCAAGAAGTAAACATTTCAAAACACAGACATTTATTTTTACAGCATCTTTCCCAGAATTCTTGCTGTATCAGCTGCAACGGTGACAAAGCAGTTCTTCACTTCCAAGCCTTTCCTACCATTTCAAACAGCTTCAGAACTAGGTATGTGTCCAGGGAAGAAGGTAAAAAGGAGGCTTGTTGTGATGCTTTGCAGACCTGGCACCTGCATACACATGCAATGCCTGTAAACCCTGTAGACCGAAGCCCTCCTTGGCCGCTGTGTTGAGATGGTGCCAGGTGACGCTGCAGACAGGTCTCACAGGACTGCACAGCCTGACCACATCCCACTGACAGACGCTGCCAGGTTTGTCAATCCTGACTGAGGCTGCTCCTCAATGGGATCTGGGGACCAGACAGCACCCTGCATTATCCCAGGTTGCTTCCTGATCAATCTCATACACAGGAAAGCTAAGACATGTTGTGTTTATCCTCGTCACAAGTTTTGACATGATGCTGGGCAACATCCATCCGCATAAAAGGAACCTAACAAGACAAGAGTTTTCCCTTTGCCTTCTGTGTCCAGTTAACAACCCTCCAGACCATATACTTCAGATTAAAGTGCTCCTATTGTTTTTTATATTATATATTGTTGACAGAGAACAGCTTAGGAAGTGGGACTTCATTTTTGCTTGTAATTGGCCATATGAAACAACCACAAGCTTAGCTCTAGCCCTTTACCACTATCTCACTTAGAACCACAAACCTTTAGCAACTTTTAATGTCTCTCATGAGAACCTTCACATGAAATTCAAAGTCTTTACCGTTCACACACAAGGGGCTCTGACTTTGTTTTATACTGCAAGCCAACAGGTTGGCTCAGCTGTCCAAACACCTCCAGTCCCCTTAGTACATGCCAGAGAGAAAGGAACTGTGAAGACAAGAACGTGTGTCTGAGGGAAGGCCACTCCACATGATTGCAATCTTCAGGACTGCAGCTGAGACAAGTCACATAAAAGCAGCTGAAGGGAAGAACCCATTTTTCTCTTGGCTGCCTCCTGTATCAGCACTTAGGAAATAGCCACTCCACAAGCAAAACAAAATTGAGCTGTCAAAGACTAAGAAACTCCAAACTGAGTTGAACAGGACAGGATTATCCCTCCAAGGTAATGTCACCTTACCTTTAATAACCTCCAAAGACTCTTCCCAGCAATGTCAAACAATGATTCCTTCCCACCCTGGTTACTTGGATTACTAATCCAAAAGAGTTCTCTATATGGAGAAAAAGAATTATTCTGATCAAATGAGTATTTCTGGGTCATGTTTCCTGGTGACAAATGGCACTGACTTGTACAGCAATTGTGAGGAATGAAGGAGTGTGACCAGTACTGACATAACCTTTAAATGGCTTGAGAAACAACTTCTAAAAGGCTCAGAAGCTGGTAGTAAGTGAGAAAACCAACCACTGATGGGAAACAGTTTGTTTTAAGTGCTGCTGAAGAAAACCATTCTGCACAGAGCCCCTCCCATCACAGCAAAGACTATTTTTGAAGCTGAGGGCACGGAGAGAGGGTGGAACTCAAAGGTTCCGCTCCTGCAGCTACTACAGGGTTTTCTGTTTGCCTGTGACCTCAGTGAGTAATGATAACATCCTTCAACTTCCTAACCTGTAAGTAATAGTTTTCTGTTTGCTGCTGCAAATGTACTCAGCTGTTCGGTAAACACTCAGAACTCAGTGCCACAATGAGCACTGCTTTCATATTCAGTGATCAGCTAGGAGGGAAAAGACACAATTATTTCCTAACTGTAAATCTCACAAGAAGGAGCTGGTCCCCAAACACAAAAAACTCGAGCTGAGTTACTGACAGACACAAGGGGATGTGCAGATGTTTGTTCTGAAGCTATTCAGGTGGAAAGTGGGCATGTCTCAAAAGAGAGGCAGGTCTCTGCCATGACATGGGGTAGCTACCCTACCAAAATAGAAAGTAAATGCTTTTAAAACTAGCAACACGACTCTCCCAGAAATGAGTGGCTCCAACCCTATGGCTTGCCTCTAGCTTTGCACTTTAGTTCTCTGTCACCTTTTTTTTACAGTAATGCCATTATCTCAAGCCATTTTGAGATGCATTGCTCACACAGGTCAGTGTGATGCAGAGCCCTCCTCGCATGTTTGGCCACCCCTACAGCTCCCTCAAAGATGCACTACCAGAACTGGGTCAGAGAGAATTCAGTCCTGAGAGCACCACTCTGGTGACCTTCCCAAAGTAACCCGGATTAGGAAGGAAGGAAAAAGGTGTAAATTTGAGATTCTGAGTTTTCTGCCTCTTTGTGCTAGGGCTAAAAGCCTCAGTAATCAGCCCTATTCTGAAGGACTGAGTGTGGGTACAGATAAAGCCATGGAAGTAGGCCTGGGCTCTCCCTTTATTCTCAGCTTGCAATGCTGAATCCTAGTTGAATAGCAATGTCTTGTTCACGAGGTAGCTGAGCAGTGATAGTAACTATAGTTAACTGTAGTAAACCACAGTCTACTATAGTAAAATACCAATCTTTCCAAAGCTCTGGAACCACAGCGCAGCTGCTGGTGAGGAAAGCTGAAGTGTCTCCCTAGTTACCACCCACGAGAAGTGCTCTCTAAGAATGTCTGTCCTCTCTCCTTGACTTCCATGGTGGTATGCACAAACTGCACGAATTTCTGCACTGGTGGTTGTTCCCTGCTACAACAGGAGTCAGAGGCATCAACATACCTACCATCAAGAGGTACCAACCAAGAGAGGTGAACCTGCAGAGAACATGTTAAGAGGCACTCATGCACAGGCACTTTTCCTGGCTTCTCCTCCCATTCCAGCCATGTTAATTTGATTTTGAGGGTCATTATGTTCTTCGGCCTGACACAGTGAAGTACAGCACGAGCAGCCTAAAAGCAAGAGCCATAGCAAGTCATAGAGACTTATGCCCGATCACACTAATACTTTGCTAAGTTATACTATCCTCTGCTTTCAGTAACTCCAGCTCATGGTATCAACCTGTGAGAGCTTCCTCGAAGAGTTTAATCTTCCAAGTTAAAAGAAAAACACTTGCTCTTTGTACTAATACACTCTTCACCTGTGCAGCCTTCCAAGCTGAGCCTGTCAAATGGCCAAGACAGTAATGAAAAGTATTTGAAAATAGATTTTCACCCTTCTTTATAATCTGACAAGAAATAGATCCAGGAGGTGACAAACCGTCACTAAGGACTCCAGTAACTCACTGCTGTTCAGGAAAACTGCACAACTACCAGAATGTTGTTGGCTGCACAGAAGCGGTGCTCTGATGACAACAGACATGTCCTTTTGTGAACAGACTGGGCACTGGGCTGTAGCTGCCTTTTACTGAGGCCTAATCAGCAGCTACAGCTCGCTACACACGTGGCTTTCACAACAACGTATAAAGGTGTTTCCTGTTTTTCTCCAGTAAGAAAGAAAGAGGTTTTGTATTACAATCAGATTAACACAAGAAAAGAAGCCCAGCCTTTTCTGTGGTGAAGCAAAAGAGGAATCCCTGCTTTACTTGACAGCAAGTTTGCAATTTAAACCACAGTAGCTCCAAAACTAAACTGATGGCAGGAGACAGCCATGAACGTAAAGACTGCTGAAAGAACTTATGAACTTTCCCCACAGCTCTAATTTAATCACAGGCTGCTTTTTAATAAGGGACCCCTCACTTGCTGGTTATGCCTGTAAGGAGCAATGAAGAGTTAAACATGCAGCTGGGTATAGTCTGTCTGGTAACACAATATGATCACCGTTTCCTAAAGTGCTTTCTACAACAACAGGAATGTTGACTTATTGGAAGGCAGCCCCTCCCAAGCCAGAATGGAAAAGGGGACCAATGCCAGAGTGAATAACATCACGTTTCCTTCATGGACTGTTCTCTTCAGCATGGGACAAGGAAATAGTAACCTAACCTCCAAAACTGCTATGGGACAAACCTTATAGACTGTTTGCAATATATTCCCAGCTAGTTTTCTACTCTTTTTGGTTTTTAATTCACCTCAGAGTTCTGTACTCTTCTTTCCTATGCCCAGCTGGAGTTGTGGGGGAAGCAGAAACCCTAGTCACCTGTTTTCATTGGGAACACAAGCTCTGTGCCTTCCTTCCTAAGAAAATAAAAGAACAATAAAAAGACAGCAGGTAGTAGAAGCTACTTGTCAGCAGCTTGACAGCGCAAGCAACCTTTGCACCACCTTGAAGCTACAAGTGGAAAGGGTAAGCCCCAGCCCCAAGACCCGTGTTACCCACCCCAGTAAGTGCAGTCATGTAGCAGCTGCCATCTGTCTGCTGTACATGTAGATTTTAGACACCAAGGAGCCTATTTCCTTCCTAAAAGATAATTTCACCCAAGTTTTACAGCAACAGGCAGGTATCACTAAAGAAGTGCTGACAGAAAGAGTGATAAATAATGTGAATCTTATGCTGCATTCCCTTCAGCATTAGCACCCGCAGCTCAGAAGAGGTGTCGAGGCAGTGCTGCTGCACCGCCAGATCACACAGGGCTCTCCCATTTCTAAACCATTCACATGTGAACAAAGCCAGAGATAATACCCAACTTACTGCAACAGACTTTCTGCTGCTGGCCAGCACTGAGATAAGGAGATTGTCACTGTAAACTTGAAGTTGTTTGTTGAAATTAAAGAGAATGGTATTCTTTTACATTAAGCTAGGAAGGAATATTTCCTCCTTCAGTGATGAAAACCTATTATTCAAAGCCCCAGCTCTTGTCTGTGGTACACCTACATTCCTGTGCTTGCCTTCAGTTTTGGTGAAGCGGGAGCTTGGTTTAGTGGTTCCCATACACAGGGAATCATTCTGAACCTTGAGAGGGCAGGTTCTATGTTAAAATAATGAATGAAAACAAAAGGGGGAAGCTTCAAATAATTTATAAGTTATGATACATACACTGCCATAATGTTTTCCATGCGGGAAGAGGAATAATGGACCTATATATGTGTAAAAGGAAATAGTTTGAAGTATTTTCTTGGGGAACACCAGATCTTTTCTACTTTGGCCATTCGAGAAGCACAAAACTTATCACTTGTTCTTCTAGTCCTTGGGTAGGCAAACCTCTCCTCTCTCAGCAGATGGGCATAAAAGTGAAGACAGGTCAACCTTGGAGAGAATGAATGCCTCATATAGAAGACTTTGGAATCAGTTATGATCTGAGTTGCGCACACAGACAGGCTTGTGCACATATTCCTTTCATGACAAGACCAGTGTATCTCTCAACAGGACAACAACCTAATTTAAAACTCAACTTATCAGGTGACCATCAATAGTAGAAGGAAGCCAACAAGAGCAAAGCTTTATCTGTAAAATAACTAGATATCAAAGTTTCCTGGGGCAGAGGGAAGTTAGAGAGCAGAGCAGAATAGAAGTGTCACTATTCATTTACACATGCACTCATCAAAAGGGACTTCTGCTGATGCGCAGCACACTGAAAAGGAAGCGTTAACAAACTCTGACAACAGAAGCGTACAGTTCCTACAGATCTTCAAGCTTCAGATTGCAACATGCATTGCCACAGCAGCAGCAAAGCTCACCAGGTTGCAGTTTAGCACTTGTGGAATAGCACATGTGTAAAAACGTTACCTGTAAACCACAGCAGCCCACTGCATTCATTATTGAAGCGTTATGAATGACCTTGTATGGAATCCCCAGTTTTACTGCACGTAGTACTAGATCACTGTGTGTCGTGGCCCTGTGTTAAGACAATGAAGGAGTTAAAGCCTGGAAAGATGAAGTGATCAAGTGTTACCAGCGCTATAGCTTGTTTTAAAAGTAAAATTAAACCCTCCACAACCCGGGCAATGCAGAGGTGCCGAAAGGGCAACAATAACATGACTAATTGTAATTGGGAAGTAAAAACTCCAGTAAGCCTTCCACGTGGCATCTTCCCTAGCTGAAAATACAGGTGTCCTCAATATGTGATGGTTCTTTGCAGATATCTGGCATCATTAAAACCCTTAACACCAACACAATTGTTACTTTTTAAAGTAGCTTTGGCAAGCACTTGAAAAGGAAAAGTTCCATTAACGCTTTGTCTTCTGCAGGTGTCTGCTGGACATCTGTTGAACTGTAAAGGTCAACTCTATTTGGCACAGACTTCAGCACAAATCCAGTCTTTCCTCACTCGGGATAGAGCCAGGCCTTCTCCCATCTGCACCAGTGCATGCCAGGAAAGCAACACAGTCAAACAGAGCTTTGAACTGAGGTAAACTGCACGCAGTACTTAGACATCCTTAGACTAAATTGACTTTATAACATGTAAGCCAAATTACTCAAAGTATCGATGCTCAAGTTCAAGTGCTCAAGTTTTTCTGTAACAATTAACAAACTTCTAATTAAGCTTAGAACTGAGCTAAATTGGGCTCCAGGTCTAATGCCTAATAAACACCTTGCAGTGCCTGCTGCCAGAATTCCTGGGCTTGTAGTTAACGCAATTGGGATTAGAGTCCTAAGATGGTAAATATGAATCGAGCACATCTTTGAACTGCAACGTTGTTTACTTGTGTATCTTGCTTGAATGTGTGCTTATATACGTGCTAGGCACTCCATTTTCCCTGTGATATATAGAAATGCACTTGGCTAAAGTTACCAAACCTAAAAGTGACCTTAGCCATCTCATTGCCAGGATGTACTACAGACTTCTGTGTGGCCATTACAAAGAACAATGCAAAGAAAGAAATCAGAATAAATGAACAGGAAGACTGCTTTCACTCTGGCTTTATTCAGTGAACCTGACAGAATTCTCCTGATTTTTAGTCTGATAAATTTTGACAACGCATGTCTGACTACCACCGATAAGATCAGGTGCTTCAGATCGCAACACAAATGTGGCAGCAGCTAGAAGGCTGTAAAGATCAATCATAGAATGGTTTGGGTTGGAAGGGACCTTAGAGCTCATCCAGTTCCAACCCCTGCCACGGGCAGGGACACCTTCCACTAGAGCAGCTTGCTCCAAGCCCTGTCCCACCTGGCCTTGAAATCACTTACAACAGAATTTCACTGAAGGGAAAAATGAAGGAATCTGAATTTGGGAAACTGAAGACCATGATACACACAGGCTTCCAGGCATAGCAGAATGCAGTAAAGTGATCTAAACCAACACTCTGGTTAGTAAACAAACTGAGTGCCTGACTTCCAGAAACAAACTTAGTTTAGGAATGCCTGCTCTGAGAGAAGAGGGGACTAGTTTTAGAGTCTGGTATTATTGCCTTCACACACACAGGACAAGGAGCACTGGAGGATTTTGTGGTTATGCTAATACCGACCAAGGGATCAGCTGGCTTTATTCACTGGAATTCGCTCCAGCCAGTATATTCTCCCAATAGATCTGTCCATAATGACGGCAGCTGAAAGCAGCAGTGCCCTTGTGAGCCCTTGGCTAGTACCAGCAAAGGCTTCAAGGACTCAGCTCTCTGTATCCAGAGCTTTACTAGGATTTTGTCACCAATACAGACTTTAAGTGTTATGGATAGTAATATGAATGTCAGCACTAGGCCAGGTGAAGGTGCGCTTGCCAGTATGCTACTAAACTTGTCAGGTTTCTGCTAGCACATCCATAGCTGTTACCACATATGCAGAGTGAACAACAGTAAGAACAACGGCAGGGGTACACCTTGTTTTATCACTTGAACTACTGACCACCAAAACCTGAGCTTTCCTAAGGCTAAACACTCTTCTGACCTGCAAACATACTTGAAACTCTACGATCAGCTGTAGTCACGTGGCTTCTATCCTCCTCCCATGTGGGTCTCTTAGAACACACACACATTCACTATTCTTTCCTAGTAACCTCATGAACCCCTAAATCCTTAGGGCTCTGTGAGGGCACAGCGAGTTCTAGCTGCAATATTAAGAACATAGATATTTAGACAGAAGCAACTCATTTAAAAAAGGGTAGTTTTCCACAGTGCTGAAGTATATTAGTCAGAATTGAAGGATTTTGACACTGAAACTAATGATATGATGCAGATCAAGATACTGCTTGTAAGCAGCCATTTCATTTCAATACATGCGGGTTATACTTTTCATCTTGTATACTTATATCAGTCACTGGATCAGAGTACAAGGGTACAGGTAATTTGGCTCTGCACCCTGCATGAATCCTAATTTTCATGTTAACATGTGTTGAAAATACAATTAACATTCCTGAAATACAGCATCATTCCCCTGTAAGTACTTGTTTAATGTCATTGTCTTGCCAGTTCCCTTCAACCTGTATTTATATAAATTACCTGCTTTTGACAGAGGCGCACACTGCTCATCTTTTTCATAAACTCTACTTTCTCACTCACAAATGGGCTGCTCAGTGATTTGATTTTTCTTGTGCCCCTTAGCACTGTGGTATAAATCCTGATTCACTAGCTGGAGACTAAAAGCTCTTCTGTATAGCTTGACATTTATAGATTGACAATCCTGACTGCAAAGACAGAAGGCGATCCTTCTGGTGACAAAAAACGACTCTACTTTTCAGCAGGAATAAAATGTGGAAATAAAAGGTTTAATAAACCAAAGGGAGAAGACACATTGTGCAACCTATGTGATTTTAAGAATTAGCATATATAAAAGCAGAAGCACTGTACAACCAACAATCAGTATTCGTTCTAAAGCAACTGAGCGTGAAAGCCACATTTATAAGTACAAAGAGCAACTAAAAGAATACCCTCTCAGAACAGAGCGTATTTCTTCTTTATGTGATATCCTAGAATTTCTTGTGTTAGTAGATAAATCAAGGAACAAAAATATTCTCTATAGAAGCTAGCATGAAGAATGAAACAAATGACTGTTGAAGGAAAGAATCATACATCCTGGAGGGTCCCCATTCCTATCCATAAGGAATATCTGGGCAAGGAAACTCCAAAGCAATATAAAGTGTAGACAATTGCATATTTTTAATGCAATAGAACATGCTTCTGGTCTGAAAATCAGCTTCGTCATGAAAAATTACAGTTATGCAGTATGGCTCCTTCCTACTGAAAAAAGAGAATGACCAAGCTACAGCACTATTCAAATGTCGCTTTGTCTTACCCAAAAGGATCACCGACTACAAGAAATGCAACATCACAAACATCAGCATCTTTTAAAATGTTATCCGCTTCTTGTTCCACTGTTTCTCGGTCAGCCAAAATCAATTCTTTCCCATAAAACTCTTCCTAGAAATTGAAATTAATAAGAAACAGCAAAATTAGACACTTAGGAACACAGCCAATCGACACTGGAAAGGCCAACTTTATTATTCTCCCCAGCAGTCTGACCCATGTCTTAAGAGAAACCTTCCTCACCTTGCAAGAACTCCTGAGCTTCCCATAGAGTAGCTCCAAAACTGCCCAAAATTAGTCGAGCTTGTTATTCTGATACTGCCTTGGGGTTTTATGCCTTTTGTATCAGTTGAGGAGCTGCTCCAAATGCAGCTCAAAGACATCCTCATGCTAAATGTACCTGGGTGGACTCAATTTAACCGGTCATCCTACTGCAAGGCATCCTCTCTCACAAGACAGAGTCTTAAGTGCTTAGGTTTATTGTAACTCTGACATTAAACCAGAGGCAAATACAACATTAGCTATACCACAACATAGGTGGTTTTGATTATCCCTAGTACGTTGTAGCTAACCACATCTAAGGACTGATTTCGTATTAGTTCTTCATCTTCAGTTCTCTGGAAGAAATACTTTAGTATGCATATAAGTAAACACGTATTTGATCACGTCCTTTGCTTTTCTTCAGCAGCTCAGTAATTATTGTGTCTTTTTGTTTGTTTTTAATGCCTTTATTTCCAGAATCAACCTTACATGTGTAATAAAACCTCACTTAGTTCTAGAACATGTTATTTGAACATATGTCTTTAAGTTATGTACCACTATACATTTCACATGCTCTTTACACGATTAGATAAAGGTTTGCTCCAGGGTACAGACCAAAAAAGGTGGTTTTGTTCTAAACAGGATTCAGAAAACTTGAGTGGTATTACAAATATTAACAAATTGATGAAGTCTTCAGTGACTGCAGCAATAGCTTCATATTTGCTCGCAAAGAATAATGAATTGACAAGAGAACCATCATAACTGTAGAGAGGCAGAGCAGTGCTTCCATGAAAAAATCCATCTTGTACTGAGTACTAGATATGGGACTGTTAATGGGTTTGGTTCCCCTTTCTAAAGATGAATTCCTCACCAGTTTTGCAGATGTTTCTCTACCTGTGTCAAAAATGGAATCTATTTACATGCTTTGAGACTGCTCTACAATGCAAATCAAAGCACATTCATTACAGAATACATAAAAAGCACTCTCCTGACAAAAAATAAGATGCAGACCTACTGGGAGGTCACAGGCTCCAAACAGTTCTTTCCCCAAACTGAGGTCTGATTTAGGTGGTCAGCATCAAGCAGCCTTTAATATATGTTTCAGGCCAATGAGATAAACTAGGCAAGTCATGGCATTGGAATTTTGAGATCTAGTTTTAAAAGCATCAACACAGGAAGATTTCTAGAAAATCCCTGCAGAAAAGAATCCATCCTTTATCTCTCGAGAGCTTTTCCATAACTTTTCATGGTGCTGAAGAGAGGCTGACCTTTAGATTACTAAATAAATCATCCAGCATTGTTACTTGTATGGAAACTGGGCTTCATAGTTAATTCCTACATTCCTTCGTGGGCAGTTTCAGGTTAAGATGGCATCTTTTGCTTTGTTTTTATTGATCACTTTTCCCAATTACCTCATCTCTGGGACTTCAAGGCTTCCAAAAGACTTAAAAACCAAACAAAACCAAGCAAAAATAACCCAACCCAAAATAACCACATCAAAAATACCCATCATTTTTCTATTATTCAATGTTTTATTTTCAGTTGGCTAGGAATTCATTTTTTAATGGCAAATGCAGATTTTTCAAAGCAAAAACATCCAAATGCAATTTCCCCAACTATACAACAACAAAACCCCTAACATTTTGTTTTGAATGGATTAATTTCAATTCAGATTGCTTCAGTGTTCTGAAAAAAATCCAAACCCAAGGCCGAAATAGGGAGTATATCTTCATTTCAAAATACAGCAGATAGGCCAGAGATGGCCACAAATGCTCTAGCCTAGGCTTGTGTCTGAAAACCACATCATGCTGCCTACACACTAAAATCTCACATGCTGTGTGTACATACACATACATGGGCAGATAAGTGATTCAGAGCAGCCTTGTGAAGAAGGACGTGGGGGTGTTAGTTGATGAGAAAATGAATATGAGCCAGCTTCAGTGTGTGCTTGCAGCCCAAAACCCCCCCATGTGCTGGGCTGCATCAATAGGAGCGTGAGCAGCAGTCAAGGAAGGGGATCCTGCCCCTCTACTCTTCTCTTGTGATACCCCACGTGCAGCACTGTGTGCAGTTCTGGTCTCTTCAACATAAGAAGGACATGGAGCTGTTGGAGCAAGTCCAGAGGAGGCCAGGAGGATGATCATGGGCTGAAGCAGCTGAGAACATTGGGGCTGTTCAGCCTGGAGAAGCTGCGTGGAGACCTCAGAGCAGCTTCCAGTGTCTGAAGGGGGCTACAAGGATGCTGGAGAGGGACTCTTCATCAGGGACTGCAGTGATAGGACAAGGGGTGATGGGTTNGTGTCTGAAGGGGGCTACAAGGATGCTGGAGAGGGACTCTTCATCAGGGACTGCAGTGATAGGACAAGGGGTGATGGGTTCACACTGAAACAGGGCAAGTTCAGGTTAGATCTAAAGGCAGAAGCTGTTCCCTGTGAGGGTGCTGAGGCGCTGGCACAGGGTGCCCAGAGAAGCTGTGGCTGCCCCATCCCTGGCAGTGTCCAAGACCAGGGTGGACACAGGGACTTGGAGCACCCTGCTCCAGTGTGAGGGGTCCCTGCCCATGGCAGGTGTTGGAAATGGATGATCTCCAGATCCTTTCCAACCCAAACTATTGTGTGATTCTATGATTCTGCTATGGCTATAGAGCATCCAAGACCCAGGCAGCATCTCTGTATAGCACTACACAGCTTTTGGAAGCATTATCTGTTTTCTGTGGGTAGGTAAGCTCTTTTTTGGGTATTATGTCAACATTAAACTGCACCTTTCCATTCCCAGCAAAGCCATCAGTTATAATTTGTACATTTTTACTACTGTTTTCTTCCATAAGGTGTGTTTGCTAATAAAAATTATATCTCCATGCTGTTCAACAGCACATCTCTGACTGAACTGTGTGTGTTCTCTAAGTCTCAAAATGGTGAGACAGATTGGGCCACCAGAAAACATGAGCACATGAGACAGTCGAATTATTGTGCCCAGCAGGCACACCATACTACCTCAGCCTGAGTCAAGAGATTCAAGGCTCCAGAACATGTATTTTTTCTGATATTTCTTTTGATTTGTTTGTTTTTAAACAGATCAGACCTTTCCCTAACCAAGTTCACTCAGATTTCCATATATTGTTAGATTTTGAGATGAAAACTAGTCTCAATGCCTGTAGGAAGGAAAGTTTTTTCCATTCCAGTCTTCTCACAAGGTAGCAAAACAATTTCTCCTATAAAAATACAGACACACAAAACCACTAGGACTGGAAGGGCCCTCTGGAGATCACCCAGTCCAATCTCTGCCAATGCAGGGCGACCCAGAGCAAGGAACACAGGAACATGTACAGGTGAGTTTGGGATGGCTCCAGAGAGGGAGACTCCACAACCCCCCTGGACAGCTTGTGCCAGGGCTCTGACACCCTCAACAGAAAGAAGCTCTTCCTCATGTTTGTGTTTCAGTTTATTGCTCTTCCTTGTGTCACTAAGCATCACTGAAAGAGTCTGGCCCCAGCCTCCTGGCACCTGCTTTGAGCTACTGATTTGCATTGATGAGATTCCCCTCTCAGGCTGCTCTTCTCCAGGATAATCACACCCAGCTCCCACAATCTCTCCTTGTAAGAATGATGCTCCACACCCCTGGGCATCCTTGTGGCCTCTGCTGGACCCTCTCCAGTAACTCCTTGTCCCTCTCATACTGAGAAGCCCAGCACTGGACACAGCGCTCCTTCCAGATGTGGGCTCACCAGGGTCAGCAGGGGGGGGATCACCTCCCTGACCTGCTGCCACACTCCTCCCGATGCACCCCAGGATACCACTGGCAGCATGTGAAGGTCACGTACACACCTTTTTGGAGATCACACACCACCAGTTTGTCCTGCTGACATTACTGACCACCCTCCCTGGCAGGAGAGACGATAGGCCCTGTGGGCCAGCAGCGGCCATACCTACCAGTGCTTCTTTGCCCACCGTGAGGATGGATGTGTAGGCCTCCAGGTACACCCTGTGGCACTGCCTCACCGCCTCCAGCCCCTTCACCGTGATGTCCTTGGCATCTCCCAGGCCCAGCCCGACCAGGTACAGCATGCTTTGGGAGGTCGCTACAGCGGTGGGGCCCAGGGTTGCTGTCAACACCACCTCCTGTCACGGGAGGGAAACGGGATTCAGCCCCACCACGGCACAGAATGCTCCCTGCACATCTCCCCGCTCCTGCCACCCGCCTCTTGACAGCAGGGCATGCCCACCCCAGCTCACCTCACACACAGCCCCGGGCAGGCCCACCCCAGCTCACCTCA
>NDXB01010550.1:8140-22770 GCA_002631895.1 Agapornis roseicollis
AAAAAAAAAAAAAAAAAAATCTCAACATCTACATTTGAACATGAAAGCATTTCAACAACACTGCATGTGTACTTTAAACTAAAGTGTAATTAACTGCACATTTTAAATAACAGCTACTGAGACCTGGACATAGTTCCACTGCTGATGTTGCTGTGCAATTGAAAGACAGGCATTTCTTTTCTACAATTGACCAGTAGGAGATCTTTTAACTTTCAGGGAGCTTCTTGAAGTGGTTAAGTGAGGTGTCCTAATGATACTCTTTCAAGGCATATCTGGGCTATTGTTTTGCATTTAATGACTGTAGTATTTGGCAATGCAATTGCATGCTAAATACTGTACCTAATTCATTGCCTTGTGCACCATGAAAGTTTCTTTATGCCTACAGTACAAGAAAAAGTATCCTATTGTAGACAACTTTCTGTTATAAATCTTAGCCTATTACAGCTAGGTACCTTTGTTATGGCAGTATAAATCTCTATTTCAATATCTCAACAAAACTATAGATAAATTAAGAAAAAAAAAAACCAGATTAAAAGAAACAGTTTGATGGATGTCAGTGGTGGCCATATAGAGAATAAACCCAAAATTAAAAGCTATGAAAGCAAGTATTGATACTGACAGAAATTTATCATAGTTTTTGTTTTCTCTTTAGTATACACTGGATATTTTACAGCATGTGGTAATGTTAACACTGGCTTAATAACTACAGAAAAACATATAGACATAAAGAGTAATTTATATATGATACATTGACTTTATGCTATTAATATCTATTAATATTTGGTCAACATTAATATTAATGACAGCAGTTGATAATTTCAACTGTTTCCAACATGTTTCGTAGAAGAATGGAAGTGTTGAAAATACTCCCTGTCTGCCATAATTTGGAATTCATTTTTCAACACAGA
This sequence comes from Agapornis roseicollis, assembly GCA_002631895.1. Taxonomy (NCBI): domain Eukaryota; kingdom Metazoa; phylum Chordata; class Aves; order Psittaciformes; family Psittacidae; genus Agapornis; species Agapornis roseicollis. Next base: position 9,049 of record NDXB01010550.1, read on the forward strand.
AAATTTTTTGTTGTCTCACCTGGCTCTGTGGTATGATAAACTGTTTCTTGAACTGAAAACCCTTTGTAGTTTGCACTGAAAATGAGTCAGTCAAATCATTCAACAATTTTAATAAATAATAAACACAGAAATTCCAAAACACATAGCCAGTTAGTACTGGAAAATAATTTGATTTCTGAAATATTTGTAGGAAAATATCAATCTACCAGCATAATTTTTATTCAGTGAGGGAAAAGAAATAAAAGAAATACTACAGTGTTAAATGTAACCACACTAACTACAGTATAGAGCATAGGCAAGCACACAGGTTTTCACAAAATGGTTGGCCAAAGAATTACTCTGGCACTGAATCATTCTGAGTCAAGATCACAGCACCAATGCCTTGAACAAAAGTAGCAGCCATTGGCAGATAGCTGGCATTGGAAGCAACCTTCCTCCAGGGTGCTAAAAAGGCCCTCTCATCATGACCACCAGCAGGATGTGGCTGCCACTGGTCATGCTGACACTGTTTGCACCAAGCCGTGACAGCCAATCCCCAAGTAAGTGCTTAGAAACCTTTCAATATAGAATCATTTGGGGGTTTCATCCTGCATGTTCCTGGGAACACACATTATTCTCCAGCATATAATTCAATTATAGAACCATCATTGTGTCCAATTGTTAAACTAGCACTGATCAGTCCATCAGTAAACCACGTTCTTAAGCACCACATCTACACATCTGTTAAATACTTCCAGGGATGGTGACTCAACCACTTCCCTGGATAGATTGTCCTAATGCTTAATAATCTTTTCAGTGAAGAAAGTCGTAGAACCATAGAATAGTTAGGGTTGGAAAGAACCTTAAGATCATCTAGTTCCAAACCCCCTGCCATAAGCAGGGACACCTCACACTAAACCATGCCACCCAAGGCTTCATCCAACCTGGCCTTGAACACTGCCAGGGATGGAGCACTCACAGCCTCCCAGGGCAACCCATTCCAGTGCCTCACCACCCTAACAGGAAAGAATTTCTTCCTTATAGCCAATCTAAACTTCCCCTGTTTAAGTTTGAACCCATTACCCCTTGTCCTGTCACTACAGTCCCTAATGAAGAGTCCCTCCCCAGCATCCCTATAGACCCCCTTCAGATACTGGAATGCTGCTAGGAGGTCTCCAAGCAGCCTTCTCTTCTTGAGGCTGAACAGCCCCAACTTTCTCAGCCTGTCTTTGTATGGGAGATGCTCCAGTCCCGTGATCATCTTCGTGGCCCTCCTCTGGACTTGTTCCAACAGCTCCATGTCCTTTTTATGTTGAGGACACCACAACTGCACACAATACTCCAAGTGAGGTCTCACGAGAGCAGAGGGCAGGATGACCTCCTTTGACCTGCTGGTCATGCTCCTTTTGATGCAGACCAGGATATGGTTGTCTTTCTGGGCTGCAAGTGCACAGTTGGATCATATTCATGTTCTCATCAACCACCACCCCCAGGTCCTTCTCTGCAGGGCTGCTCTGAATCTCTTCTCTGCCCAACCTGTAGCTGTGCCTGGGATTGCTCCAACCCAGGTGTAGGACCTTGCACTTGTCATGGTTAAACTTCATGAGGTTGGCATCAGCCCACCTCACAAGCGTGTCAAGGTCCCATATGTCCAAATGCTGTATTCTGCACTTAGGATAGTAATGCTGGGCATCTGGGAGTGCTGTAGTGAAGAATTGGGGTTTTGCCTATTTTGGCAAAAAGGATGTTGTGGGGTGAACTCAGTGCTCTTTGCTGCTTCCTGAAGAGGGGAAGTGGAGATGGGGATGCTGATCTCTTCATAGGACATGTGGATTAATGATGTGCCAGGGGAGGTTAAGACTGAGTATTGGGAAACACTGGAACAGGCTTTCTAGACAGGTGGTCAATGCCCCAAACTTGTCTGTGTTGGCATTTGGAGGCATTTGGACAATGCCCCTAATAACATGCTTTAACTTTTGTTCAGCCCTGACTTGGCCAGGCAGTTGGACTAGATGATTGTTCTAAATACCTTCCAGGTGAAATTCCCTATCTGACTGCAACTGCTGAACCCAGGACATTATCCTACCCTATCCTATCCTATCCTATCCTATCCTATCCTATCCTATCCTTTTCTAGCCTAGCCTAGCCTAGCCTAGCCTAGCCTAAACCTACCCTAGACATTTCCTCTCATTGTATCACTTGTTATTTGAGGAAAGAGACTGACCCCCATCTCACTACGACTTCCTTTCAGGTACTTGTATGCAGCAACAAGGTCCTCCCTAGCCTCCTTTTCTCCAGGCTTCATAGGAGAGGTGCTTCAGCCCTCATATTATTTTTGTGGCTGTCCTCTGAACTTGCTCTGACAGGTCCACGTCTTTCACATTCTGAGGACTCCACAGCTGGACACAGTACTCCAGGTTGGGTCTTAGCAGAGCAGAGCAAAGGGGTTGAATCGCCACCCTGAACCTCTTACCATATTTCTTTTTATGCAGCCCATGATATGATTGGCTTTCTGGGCTGAAAGTGCATCTTGCTGGCTCATGTTAGATTTGTTGTCTACCAGTATCCCCAAATTTTTCTTTGTAGGGCTGCTTTTGACCCATTCATTGACCAGTTTGTACTGATATTGGTGAATTCCCTGACACAGGTGCAAGACTTTGCACTGGCCTAGCTGAAATTCATGAGGTTAAGGGAAATTTAGAAAGGAATGGTAACACTAAGGATTTAGTTATTTTTCTACTTACCCCTGATTTTGGTTTTGTATTTTAAAAATTATCCTATCTAGATAATAGGTATTTTTGACACTTGCATATTTTAAGACTTTATAACCTTTTGCAATCACTTTAATCCATCTGGCTATGATGTATAATTTCCTAATACAAAGCTGAAGAGAGATATTTGAATTGTGTATTTCTTCAAGGCCACTACATCACAGCAGTCTAAAAGCTCCATCATTGCTGCTATGATCAGTCAGTAGTGTCATTAGAACGTAAGAATCAAACTGCTGGAAATCTTCCAACAAAATAATGCTGAAAGGTTTCCAGAAAGTATTTTACAAAAGACATTAGTTACTCTCTCTCTGTCTAAACTGGCAGTTGTCCAGGGAATCCTATATTCTGTGTTGTGTTAACTGATGACTCACTGTGTATTCTGTATTTTTCACTGCATCATGGATTGTGTTTGTTATCTGATAGCAAATAACTAGAAATATAATAATGATTTTGTTAACATATGTGACAGTTGTCTATCTCATATAGATTTAGAATGGGATTGCATGACTCCCAATGTTTTCTGCAGATCATAACTTGGATAATGAAGAAATTTTTTCAGAATTTAAAATTTTGTCCATCACTGACCTCCTGAATAATAAAAATAATATCAGTGAAAGACTTAAAGGGGGGAGGTAAAGATAACTGGGAAGAAGACTAGAACAGTATCAGTTGTATTCCTGAAATAAGATAGATCTTGACTGGCTGCTTGCAAGAAAGTACCGGAATACTGAACCCACTCTTATTTTAATAGGTACTGATTCGTGAGCTTTATTGCACATCCTTTACTTGGCTTATATGAGTGGACAGTTGGGAGGTAGATCTTCACATAATCGTTGCCTTTATGTTGGGTATTTTTGTCATAGTGAATGAGTATTTTTACCTAAATGATGAGTCAGGAATAAAAGTTATATATTTATACTGATGAACTTTATGACAATCAAAATAATAGCTTTTTACTGGAACTGTATCAGAAGTAAATTGCTCTCATGATTCTTTCTGAACTAAATCCAAGAGCAAATGAACAAATTCATTTTCTGTTGTGTTAAAAAAAATCTGGCCCTCTGCAGGGCACAGTTCAGTGTCTAAAATTGCATAGTGGGTTTTGCATTTTCTTTTTTTCAGACAGTGATTTAGAAAATTGAATTTTTTTCTTCATTCCCTCACCTTATCTCTTATGTTGCCTTTTAATTTCTCAGTCTGTCCATTCTCTGTTTTGTGGGGAGTTTTTTGGTTGTCTGTTTGTTTTTTTTATATTTCAGACCAAAGGATTTTGTGATCATTGAAAGAACAACATAATTCACAGGCTTCTCTGACTTTCTTGCTTTTACAGGTTATATGTATTTTTTTGAAATTAAGAATTTCACCACTCACTGTGAAGTTATTTTAAAGAACAAGACTCAGTGTGTAAATACTATTTAACAATTTTTGCTTAATTAATAGTGTGAAAGTGAAAAAACACCATATTCTAAATTTATAGAGTACTTTTGGATAACAACAAATGAAAATTCTGGTGATCAACTGGAGTGTGCGCATTCAAAGTCAAGTAAAAAGCCCCTCACTGGCAGTTCAGACAATAGAAAAAAAAAATCAACTAATGTTCCAGGTGACAAGGAATCAAATGCATTTCTTTGAAGTATTTTAGGTCTACTGACCATAATTTCAAGAAATGGGTAATTTTTCTCATCTGAACTTGTCTAATATAGCAACACAAATATGCAAATGAGAACTACAGACATACTAGCATGAATTTTATATTAATCCATTGAATTATTAGATAATGCATAGGTAGATAGTTGTTCAGCTCTAAATGGCAAATAGCTAGGGGACTTGTCTCTAAATATAATTATTGCTCAAATGAAGAGTTTTCAGAATATGTCACGAATTTCTCTCTAACAATCTTATTCAGTTTTCATCTGTTGCTTAATTGTAAGTGCAGCATGCACGTATTTTCTATGACCACATGCACAGTATTCATACCAAGTTATGTCTGCTGAACACATGTAATGAAGATTGTTGCAGTTATGCAGTTTTAGATTTTTTTCTTAATGTTCAATTAGCTGTGAAAGCAGAGTTCTTCCCTAGAGATTTTGATGTTTTTCTAGAAAGAACAGTTTACTGTTTTTTCTGAACATTGAGCACTGTTTTTGCTTTCCCTGGCTCAAGCAATTTTGGCTCTTCATTTACACACTTGCTGTCTGCCCATTCAACTGTCCACTTTTCAATTTTTAGAGGAAGTTTCAGAAACCTCATTTCAGTCCCTGGAAAAATTATGGAAGATCTTAGCAGCATATGAAGGACAAGAAAGTAGCAAGGAAGAAATCAGCATGATAAGTTATGCTTGACCAACCTGATGCCTTTCTATGATGTAGCAACTTGCTCTGTGTGTAACAGTGCAGCTGTAGATGATTCATTTAACAAGGTGTTTTGCACCTTGATTTGATGTATTTTACATGCTGTCCTGCAAATTCCTTGATAAACTGATAAAATGCAGACAGACAAGAAGTGAAAAATTGGCTCAGTTACCAAGCTCAAACCTGAACTGGTGACAAATCCCAAGAGGAGCTTCTCACAAGTGAGTATAAGGTCCAGTACCATTCAGTACCTGTATAAGCAATTTGGATTATAAGGTTGAATGTACTCAGGTGAAATTTGTGAATGGCACTGAACAGAGAGGACAGTTAGGTATTCCAGAAGGAACAGCCACTCTACAGCAGTGTGTTGGCAAGCTGAAAAGACTGGGCTGTTAAAAATTACATGAGGCTTAACAAAGATAAATATGAATTTCTGCATATGGGACAGAGTAATTCCAAGCAACAGTACAGGCTGTGATGTGACTCTCTGGGGTGTAGTTCTGCTGAAAATGACCTTGGCAACCTGATGGACAGTCAATTAAAAATGAATCAGCAGTGTGCTTTTACAACTGTAAAGGTAAACCATGTCCTGAGCTGCATAAGCAAGAGCATAGTCAGCAGTCCAAGGGATGTAATTATTTTAATTATTCCCCACTTGACTCAGGATTTCTGGGCTCCATCTTCTATTATGTCAAGTTTTGGCCCTACAAGTTCAAGAGAAACATTGAAAAACTGGCAGGAGTCTAACCGAGGGTTACTAAGTTGCTTGTAAGATTTGAGAATTTGACACATGAACAAAAGTTAAGGAGTTAGATTTGATCACCTCAAGAGAACACTGGAAACTAATCACTTTTCAGGTTTCTAAAAGGCATTTATAGAAAGACAGAGGTTCACAAGATTGCAGGTGGAAAGAAGCAACAGGCATGGATTGCTTCAGGGGAAATTCTGCCTGGGTATGAATCACTGTAAGACCAACCAAACACTGGAAAACACTGCTCAAAAATGCTAGACTGAGCATGACATGGCCTGCATAACATGGCCTAGGGCCATTCTTTCAAAAGATGGTTTGATCAAATGATGTCCAGAAATTCTTTCCAGCCTGAACTTTTCCATGATTCTATGATTTCTGCTAAATAAAAGGAAAATAAATATTTGGGGTATTTTTAACAATAGACTTACAGTGTGTTAATATTTTAAAAACCTCAGATATTTCAATTGTAAGGCTTAATGTAGAATTATACTATTTATCTGTGTATAGGAACAATATTTAATCTCTGTTGAGCATGTGTAGGCTTTATTTCTGATGCTGAGCTTTAATTTTCTCAGCTCATTCCTATAAGTATCCTTTGGCACTACTTGTACTCCTGTTAATTCTATAAGGCTACAAGCTGAAGGCTCTAAAAAAGTATAGGTCCCTGAAATGCCAAGCAGTGCTCAAATAGGTATAATGCCCATTTCTATCCTCAAGATTCTAAAATGCAGTCATAAATGCTTCTTATTTTCTTTGGGTTTTTTACAATGTTTAAATGCACATAAATATATACCATGTTACATTTGTCTGGGTACATGTACTTTAACCATGTACAATTTAACCTTTTTTCATAAACTTCATCTTCACAATCAAACACAGAACTTTGGTCCCTCAGTGGTCCCCAGCCCTGTCTGCAGCTGCAGAGAGCCTAAAAGAGCTATTCTGCCAGGGCAGGAAGCCCATGAGGGGACAGTCAGGGTGCCCCAGCATGCAGCATCAACACCCACAGACCCCTTCAGCCCCAGGAACCCAGAGCAAGTGGAAACCACAACTCTGTCAACTCCATGTGTGCTCACAGCAAATGCAAAGACAGCTTGGGTCAGAAAAACATCAAAAATATATTTAGAAAAAAAAAAACCAGCTCAACAGAATAAACTACAACTCTTCCTATTGAAGTTCCTTCCCATTCTGCCATAAGACCTTGAATCAAGCAACAGAGTCATTTCGGGTAGGCTCCTGATGGTCATTCTGTTTGCCTGAGACACGCTGGGGAGAGAGGGACTCTGCTGTCAGGGCTAAACCCTGGCTGGGGCTGGGAGCTGGGCACTGCATAATGAGACTTGGGTCGTGTGGTCCAAAGAAAGCACAAGACAGTGTAATGCTGGAGCTTGTGCCACTAAGACGAGGACCTCAGGCACTACATCCATGAAGCAGGGCCCCCACCAGCATCAGACTCAGCACCAGACCAGCAGTGGATGGGGGGCACATGCTGTCTTACTGCTGGTTAGTCTACCTCCATTTCCACCTCCTCCTTCAACTCCACATCCACTTCTATATCCTTCTCCTCCAGCCCCACATCCACATTGCTGGCAGCCTCCTCTGCACGCTCCAGCATGTGTTGGAACATCATAAACCAAAACCCATGCAGAAGAGTGCATTGGTGCTGCCCTGGCCAGACAAGTGGACCTGTAGAATGTGGGTCTTGGCACTCCTGTCTCCTCTAACTGCCCATTGAGAGCAGTCAGGCAATGGGGACCTGGATACATCCCCAAGCTGGTGTAACGCTTATTGGCCAGCAGCATCCACCAGCACTGACAGGCCGGCATTTGTGGCCAGAGGATCTTGTGCTACCTGCACTCCAGCATCTTGTGGAGTGGCAAGATCTTGCAGACCTGCCAGAGCAGAGATGGTGGACGGAGTATGTGCCCTGTGCCTGCCTCAGCACCCACAGGTTCCTTACTCTGCGCAGGCCCCTCCTCAGTCTCCCGTAGGCAGGGCTGCATACTGACACCAACATAGGGACTGGAGCACTGCTGGCAGGTGAGAAGGGCTTGGTGTGCACAAGAGACAATGGGGGCAGAGGAGAAGTGCTGGGGGCAGCAAAGAAGGGGGCTTGAGACAGCTGAAGGAGAGAACTGCTGGGAGCAGGGGTGAAGAGCTGAGTTGTGCTCTTCACTGAGCATGGGCTGTTGCAGGTGGAACACAGGCTGCAACATCACACCTCTGTGACATGGGAGGTCTGGAGCTGGCTGTGCAGCAGGGAGTGGGAATGAGCCTTGAAAGGGTTGAAGCTTCATGATGGGCATTGGGCAATGATTAGGTTACTCCTTGCATCAACTGAAACACACTGTTGAGTCACTTAAGCACACTGTTGTGCTTAAATAGACAATAACATGGGTGAACACTGTGCTGGCCAACTTCATGGTGCCAGGACCATCTCCTTTGCTCTTTCACTGTCCAGTGGGCAGCCTGAGATCCAACCTGAGCACTGCTGGGATATGGCCATGGAGGTGGAATTCACACCTGTCTGGTCTTGGGATGCAGGCAGCAGTAGGACATGGCTGCACAGCCACATCCTCCAGCTGGGCATGTTGCTGGTGAGCCCATGGGAGCACCACCACCCCTCCTCCTATCTGTGGGTATGCAGAGGCTTGCGGGACAAGTCAAGGAAGATGGAGACTCCCTTTCTATAAGGAGTCACATGGAAAAGATGAGGGACAGTGGGTAAAAGTTACTCCTGGAGACATTCTGACTGGACACAAGAGGAAAATATTTTACAGTGAAAAAAATCAGCCATTGCAATAATCTCTTTAGGGAAGTGGTGGATTCCCCAGCACCAGACACTGTTAAGATTCTGCTAGACAGGCTGCTGGGGACATCTAGTCTAGGTCATGCTTTGGACCAGATGATCTTTGAGGTCCCTTCCTACCTGGTGTACTGTGAAATTTGTGGTTCTTTTCAGGCCACCTCTGAGTTTCTTTACATTATTCTTATATTGGCACTGCACTCACTGTGAATTGTACTTTAGAAAAAGTAGGTGACTACCTCATTTAGTGAATATCAGCATAATGTAACTCATCAAAACACCTCTACTAGTTTACATTAGTTAATGATGTCTTCTATCATTTAATTAGATCCTTCCTGCTTCACTTTTATATGGATATTTGATATGATATTTGGAAAAACCAGAAAGAAAAAGAGTGTTAAATAAAATGTAAGCCAATATGATAATTGACCTTATAGTGAATTAAGAAGCTAAATCATACTAGATGATCGCTAAGGTCCATTCCAACTCAAACCATTCTATGATTTTATGTACACAAATAATATTTTTCCAAGGGCTGCATATATTTGTTTACTGTACTCCCTGCAATATTAATGTGCAGTTTCATTATTACCAACTATTTTGCTACAGTTATTAGCTGTAGCCCATTCTACTGTCTTACCTTGAACACTGAAAGAAGTATGGGGTATTCGTATTTTGGAGAACCATTAACTACTAAATTACCTTTTATATCTCAAGTTTTATCTGTTGGGTGTTTCAGTACCTGGATCTATGTTGTGTAACTAATATCTAACATGTTAATTTAAATGAAGTTAAAATAAGCCCATCATACTAAAATGTAAATTATTTAATTTTTCATAGAATATACTCTAATACATTGAACTAGAAAATTCCCTTTTTGAACCAAAAAGTAACTTGCAAACACTTTTGTGATTTCAAAGTAAATTTTTGGGCATCTTGGTATCTACCTCTGACACGAGACTGAAAAGGAGCTCATTTCAAATATCTCAGAAGTAAACCCAAGTACTTGACATCTCCTGTTATCCATTTATTACCTTCGGAAAAAAAACAGCACAGTGATACAGTAAAATAACTATGATTCTTATTGAAGTGTTTTGCTGGTTCTGTATGAATTTAGGAGGTTCAAGGGAAAAAGAAAAGGCTCTTTTATTACTATCATCTTCATAGGATTATGTAAGAATTCTGCAAATACATAAGAGAAGCAAGAATTTTAGTAAAATCACTTGAGTTAACAGAATTTAGCATCACTATTGAACCGAGCATTCTGCCTGACATAGGACAAACTATAGATATATGAAATTGCTTCTAGAATTACATTTTTACTGTAATCAGAAATGAAGAGTGCAAAATATCTGTTGAACTACTTAAAATATTTTTTTCAATGCTTTACACAAATTGACTAGTATTTTTACTGCTATAATCACATAATTTTAAAAGTGAAGATTATTAGGTCCACCATGTTTCTTAATAGAAATGTAGATTTGTCCTATTAACATATCTGTTTGGCCAGATATGTTAACAACTTTTGTCTTAATGAGTAAATGATAATTTCACTGTCTCCTGTAAATCTCACAGTCCATTTGGAAACATATGGCTCAATTTCCAATTTTGTGTAATATGAAAGTCTTGTAACTACTACTGGTGCCCTGGCCCACTTCATTGCCAGGGCACCTTATAGTCCAATACTAACGTTAACTGAGACATTGCACCTTTGACAATGGAAAAACAGGTGATATTATTACTCTAATCCTTTTCAAACAAACAGAAGAATGATTTTAAACAGAGTAGTTTAAAACTTTAAACTGAGTAGATTTTAATATCTAATTGCCTTTCAATACACCTGAGAGTATCCATTTTCATGCTGCAGTGAACATTGTAGTTTCTTGGGGTTTTGAGATCATTGAAGGATTGTTTTTAAGGTTTTGGAGGAAACTTACCTTTAAGTTAAAATCTGGATAATGTAACCTACCTTTAAATTAAAATCTGGATAATGTATAATGCCGCCCCTCTAATTATTTTGATCAAGACAAAAATATCAGCATTTATAAGGAATTACTGAATATTAAAATATGCACTGCTATCAAAAGTATTGTTTATGCTTGTTGTAATGCTGAAAATCTAGAAAACAGCATCCCTGTAATAATGAAATAATTTTAATATCATTCACAAAGTAACCCATGAAAAAGTCAGCATTCTACATTAATAAAGCAGTGAATGTTATCATACTAACATTGTGTCCTGGGTTCAGCAGTTGCAGTCAGTTTTTCTTCTCTTTAGTAGCTGGTGTTTTGACTTAACCCGGGAACAAAGCTGATAAGGCCGATGTTTTTGGTTGTTGCTGAGCGATGTTTGCCCTGACCAAGGACTTTGTGAGCCTCATGCTCTGCCAGGGAGAAGGAGAAGCCGGGAGAAAGGAGGGGCAGGACTGTACTGACAGGACCAAACTGACCAAAGAGGTATTCCATACCATAGCACGTCATGCTCAGGATGTAACTGGAGGTGATCCGGAAGGCCTAGCTCTCTCGGGGTGATTGGAAGAGGTGGTTGGTCAGTACTCGGTTGGTGGGGTGTCGTGAGTTATCTGTTGTGGTTGATGGGATGCTGTATTCTTTTCCTTTATCGTTATTATTATTATTGGTAGTAGCAGTAGTGATTTGTGTTATACCTTAGTTACTAAACTGTTCTTATCTCAACCTGCGGAAGTTGCATTCTTTTGATTCTCCCCCCATCTCTCTGGAAGCAGGGGAGGGCAAGAAAGGCGGGTTGAGTGAGTGAACGAGCTGCGTGGTTGGTTGGGTTTAAACCACGACANGTGTTATACCTTAGTTACTAAAACGTTCTTATCTCAACCTGCGGAAGTTGCATTCTTTTGATTCTCCCCCCATCTCTCTGGAAGCAGGGGAGGGCAAGAAAGGCGGGTTGAGTGAGTGAACGAGCTGCGTGGTTGGTTGGGTTTAAACCACGACACATTGCCATTGCAAATATACTGCAGTCTTCTAATAGGAGATGATCATTAGCATTACAGTACCTAGCCACTGAAGGCACTTGCTATTGCAATTTCATTGTTATGAACAAATAGTAGAATGCCTGTAGGTTAGAGGTGCAATATTAAGGTGAAACACATTTGGGTAACTGAAGTACCAGCCTCTCCTACATGGGAAAATGCCCTTTTAGCAAAAGAAAAATGTAGAATTGTGATGTTAAACAAAGGAGCTAAAAAAAATGAAAACAGCTTTTCTGAACTTTTAAACAGTTTGGACAGTATTCACACACAAATCTATTCTTTTGAGTCAGTTTATAGCCTGCATCTGTCTCCACAGGTCAGAGGTTAGAAGGAATATTGTTAGGATGGTTGATTTGAAATAACACATGCATCAACTGTAAATTTGCTTGACTAATGATTTTTTCTTGAATCAAAAAGAAGGTTAAAGGGTATTTTGCAGTTTTGCTGAGCCAAAATCATAAATCATCACAATCCTCTTGTCCAGTTACTGATTCAACTAAAACCAGGCATCTCCTGGCAAGATCTGAATCAGCATGAAGTAGCCTCATGTTTCACCTGTGTTTTCATCCATACATCACTCTTTCTATTTCACTGTCAGATTTGCCATAATGTGCAGTGTGACTCTGCTCTGCCTTAGCCTGGTACTGGGTTGGTTTGTTCCTGAGAAGGTCTTTAAGTAAAATGTTCCAAGTGCTTTCCTGCAGGGGACAGCTACTTTATTTTTTTTTTCTTTCTCTGACAGATGATCCTGCAAAGGCCCAATCAATCCAAGGTGTGTCCTAGCTCTCATAGTTGTGAACATCACTCTGTGTGGGTGTGTTACAATATTCATGTGCAGTGTAAAGTGCTGACTGTGAAAAGCTATTCTGCACTTGCCTTACAACCCACCCCATCCCTATTCTTTTATCACTGCTATGACATTGATAGACAGGGAGCACTGCAGTTCAGCTTTGTTTACGTTCCTAACTGTTGTGTGCTGGATTTAGGGTACGTGGAGAGATGTTAGAATACTATTCTGAGAAATAAAAATTCCGTGTACAACAGCACTCCAGCACTGATAAAAATGACTAAAACTCAGAAAAAAGGTGGAATGAAATCTGTTGGGGAAATAACGTTGAATGAATATCTGTTGTGTGTATTCTTAGTGAATCAGCAAGGTATCTGCTACCAAATACTTAGGGCATACTAGAAAATTTAGAACAGATATAGTTTACCTAAAAGGGATATAATTATCCAAACCTCATTTGAAGCCCAAAGAAAGACCTCAGGTTTAGTTTACAAAATTCTCTACTCCAAATCCATTGGGCAGTCCTCCTAGTTTCCAGTATTCCTGCAGCTTGATCTCCTGACTAGATTTTGAATACAACTCAAAATGAGACAAGCAGTGGCCTAAATGCTATCAAAATATCTCAAAAATTTTTTTTTTAAAAAAAGATAAAATTAGATAGCTTCATAACATAGCTTTGATAAAACTGTGAGCATAATTTCAAGCATATAGGGACATGTAAATAAAATGTTACTGACATATCTATATGCTCTGGGGATTTTTTTTTTTGCTGATCTGTCAACTTTAAACCTACCTTTTAAATAAAAGTATGCACCTTTATTTGTGTTTAGTGTAAACAAATGCAGATAGATTAAAGATGCCCATCTTCTGCAGTTGAGCATATGACCTATGATATTGTACTGGCATATGACTGTTTCATTAGCCTGGATAATGTAAACAGGGAAGCTACTTTCAATGCATATTTATAGTATTTATTCACTTTATGCTGCTTCATTTTCCTCCTTTAGGTTGCCACATTTCATTTCAGCACAGGAATTTCATTTGCTACAAAATTCATATTGCATTAAATTAACTTATTGCAGGTACCCATAAAATAGCAAATGGAATTTTGACAGTGAACTTGTGCAAAATTTTCTGGGTGATTCGCTATACACATAACAACAAAAAAGAGCACAAGAAACTTTGTTTAGCTCATCAGCTATTTTTACTGGAAAGTTTATTTTTGCCTTTTTTTTTTTTTTTTTTAAATGCTATTTTTTTAATGCCCCCTTTT
>NDXB01010550.1:34533-49984 GCA_002631895.1 Agapornis roseicollis
CCTAGATCATATCATTTTTCAAAACTTAAAATGATGCCATCTAAAGTACAGCAAATATAGGGATAATGTATCGTCAGCAAAGCCATATTTATGCTTAGCCAAATGGATATCTCACCAGGTGACAATGCGCCAACTGTCCTAATTATTTCAGTAAAGATGCCTATTACAACTCTGAAGAGCAATGCTTTCTGCTTCTGTTGTCACAGAAAAAAACCTTGGAAGCTGTGAAGCAGCCTCTCGCAGCTGCTGCCCACATCCTTTGTAATAAAACGAATTGCAGGTGTCAGAATCCTCCTTTGGCTACAAGCACCTTTACTGCTTGTGTTTCTTCACAAGCTCAACCCAAAAAAGTTGTTCTGATACTACAGAAAAACTGAATTGTTGCATTTCAACAATGGCAACAGTATAAGTCATTTAAGGTGATGAAAGTGTTTTTCAGTATTTAGAATCCTTGAATTGGGTCTTAGCTGTTGAGATGTAGTGCTTTTGTTTTCTCTTCCATTGCTAAGTGCAAAGAGACATTAAATCCCCAGATCTGAATAAAGGAATATTCTCTGGCTAAGGGAAGAAAACAATCATTTTTATGAGGATTATTTCACAAAATGGGGGCAGGTCTCAAGGTGCAGAGGATGTTTAAAGCAGAAGTCTTCAGTAGGAAAATCCTGGAGTTTCTGGTAAGTATGAATAGTAAAAATAACTTTTCATTGTTCTTAGAAGTATAGAATAGACTTCTTGTTTCGATAGTCATAAATACATAACAATAGCATAGTACTTTTCTGTTTAAGTAATACTGTATTGATGGATGATAAAAGATCAACACTCGACCTCTAGGATGATATATGCTCCTGAGTACTTTCAGGAATACAGTGACCCCTTAGGTATATGGAGTAGTTAGTACTTCTAAGAACATGTAAAATATGAGGTTTATAATTCTCAACTATAGGCAAATAAGAGCAACAGATATTTAGATTGTTATCAATAAAATAAGTTAGTGGACAGTTTAGTGTTAGCATTAGTAGCGATGGTGACTCTACCTGTATATGAATTCCAAGAGCCTCTTATCCTTTCTTTGCATTTTCCGTGAGGAGGAAATCCATTGTATGGATTACTTTTGTATGTTGGAGTAGGTGCAGAAATGGTCTGGGGTGCCTAAAAGGGTGGAAATTTCTACCTATGACCAAATGTGTGATTAAAAAGAATAAAAAACTACTTAGCATCTTGGATAAATATGAATGAGCTGGCTACGTCTTCTTGACATGAGTATTCTGAAGCAGCTGATACCAAATGTTGGACATTCAGAAAATTGCCTTGAACTGAAAAAGAATCAATCTGTATCACTTTCTACTATCATCTCACTGGTCCCTTGCTATGTATGCTGAGGCAGATACTGCTCATCTGAAAGTAGAAAGTAGTTCAGAATTACATCAATCCTGGTTTAAAATGCAATTCTCTATATACACAGAATAGAAGACCTTTAGGGTTCATCTTGGATACTAGATTGATAAAGGTTAGGTTTTCTGGAATTTTTTTTATTGTTTCTTTATATTTAATTTATCCAAAGCCATAAAAGTTTGCAAGACATGCAAAGGTATAAGACTCTTAGGCTATTCAAATTCTTCTGATCCAGTTCTTCTTAAATTCAGTTGCACCAAGATACTCCAGTGGTCAGTATTTCATAAAGAAACTGATGTCTGGCTATCTTGTCTGCTTACTCCATACCAATATTTGTCAGTTCAATGATATTGCCTAGGGAAGTTGTGGTTGCCCCATCCCTGGAAGTGTTCAAGGCCAAGCTGGACAGGGCTTAGAGCAACCTGGTCTACTGGAAGGTCTCCCTGCCCATGACAAGTGGGTGGAACCAGATCTTAAGTGTCCCAACCCAAACCATTCTGTGATTCTATGATGTTCTGGCAGCAAATGTGGTTTCCTTGGATATGATTTCTTTCCACTGAACCGTGATCTTTGCTTCCTTTACTTGTAAATATTTTTTTTTTTGTCTTGGAATCAAAAAAATGGCAGCCTTCTTTCAGGGAAAATATGTAGTTTCCTCTAGGACCTCTCAAGCATGTCTAGTTTCTTCACTTGTAATATTTTCTGCAAGTGTAACACCAGATATAAAGTAATTTATCACTGAAAATTAACATCTTGGATTTTTCTGTTTTGCTTTGGTTTTGTGTTTTGTTTTTGTGAACCTTTAACTGAAGGTTAAAACAAGAAGTCCTTTTAATTCACCTCTTTTCCAATAAAATAAATAAGATTTATCTTTATCCTAACTAGTTCTAAAATAACGCATGAGCCTGTGTATTAACCACAGCAGGTTTTGCACTGTCTTTTCTTATACTGACTTTAAATTTTAGCATATGGTTAAATATCTGGAACAAACTAAGTGAGCTTACTGCAGTTGATAAAAGAGAGATTAAGTAATTCATTAACTGTGATTTTGAACAGCCAATGTGTAATTTTTGTAATCTTCTTAAGTATAAAGAGACAGAAGTCCAGTTTCAGAAATACAGTCTTTCTTTGGCAAATATGAATTCCATTTTATGATTTCTTGATGTACATCCACTTAACAAGCAAGGTAAAACTCCTTACCACAAAACAACAAAGAAAATATTTAGGCATATGAAATCTTTGCTCTATTTCTTTTTGAAAGTCTACTTCCAAATTTTATGTTGCCTGGGATCTATTAGTAACAGAGAATAATGTGAACACAAATGCTTTTGGCTTCATTTCATTCGACAAATGCAGCATTTTCCAGAAGGAAATTCATAAAATATGAAGGACTTTGTCTCCATAAGGTTTTACTTTCAAGAAAAAATGGGATCAAAAATCTTAATATTTTTTATTAAAAAAAAAACAACAAAACAAAACTATGGAAACGTATGGTTGAGTTTACACTTGTTTTTAAAGATTCCCAAATCCTTCATAATTACAGTAGAGAATCTTGTAGGAGAATGACTGGCTGAGCGCAGACATGGATGGTATGTGGAGTTATCCAATTAACTCCAGGAAGACTGCACATCCCAGGCATGGAGCTGGCTGAGTAAATTAACGAACCGGCCTTGGATGCAAGATAAAGATGCAGCTGGCTAGGGAGGAAGAACTACAACAGGACATCAAAATAGAATCCTGTTTACTGCAAGTACTGAGCCCTGCTGATGCAGAGATACACATGGACATTCCAGCTTAGCCAATTACTATGTTAGAATAGGCATGTGGACAAGCACTAATAGCCCATGGAAGTAGTATTGCTAGTGTGTGAACTAGTGTGTGGGGTATAAATATGGGAGGCTTAGGCAATAAAGTAAGCAAGACTCTTAACTCATATTGGGTGCTGTCTTGACTTCGATCGATCTCCGCCTACAGAATCTGATATCACTTTAACCAAATTTAAAGAATAGGTTTCTGTACTATTTTCTTTCACAAATGAGGAAAGGGGCTTTCATGTAAGTGTAGAAATCACAGAGGAGCAATGGCATATCATTCTCAGTCTCAGGGCACAGTGGGAGCTGTTGTCTCTCAGGGGACCAGATGTAGAGAGTAGTGGGCTCTCCCCCAAGGCAGACAGGGCAGGGTCCATCCCACCATTGCAGCCAGGGGCAGCTCTCGCCCTGGGCACTGGCAACACTCTGGTGCTGGGCTGAAGCTGAGCCACGACATCAGCCTGTAGATAGGGTTGGGGTCAGGCCTGGTGAGGGTAAAAAAGGTCAGACACAGCTTCAGGATAGCCAAGCTGGGATGTCAGTGTGCAGCATGTCTGCACCTGGATAAATGAGCCAGACACAGGTACTACTGCAATGCTGTTGAAGCTAAACGTCAGGCAAAGGCTTAGGATGAGAGTCACAGCTGAACAGAACCTAAGGAAATAATGGGGCAGCCCTCCTTGAGGCCTTCCAGCAAAAAGAGACAGCCTCTCCCCAAGGTCACTGTCCTGGGTTCAGTAGTAGCAGTCATTTTTCTCCTTCTTAGTAGCTGGTGCAGGGCTGTGGTTTTGACTTTCAGCCTGGGAACAAACTGGTAACACCGATGTTTTTAGTTGCTGCTCAGTAATGAAACTCAGTAAAAAAAACAAGGTCTTTCTGAGTCTCATGCTCTGCCAGAAAGGAGGGGAAGCTGGGAGGAAGCAGAGACAGGACACCTGACCCAAACGAGCCAAAGAGGTATTCCGTACCACAGCACGTCATGCCCGATACATAAACTGGGGGCAGTTACCCGGAAGGGCTAAATTACTGCTTGAGTCAGGCTGAGTATCAGTTGGCAGGTGGTGAGTGGTTGTATTCTTTCCCCTTGTTATTTCCCTTATCATTATTATTATTATTGGTGGCAGCAGTAGTGGTTTGTGTTATACCTTAGTTACTGGACTGCTCTTATCTCAACACATGGAAGTTGCATTCTTTCCATTCTCCTCCCCATCCCTTCGGGAACGGGGGGAGGAAGGAGGGGGAGTGAGCTAACAGCTGTGTGGTTCTGAGTTACTGGCTGGGCTTAAACCACGACAGTCACCAATTGTATTACCTTTACTGGGCCATGAGTCCAGTCCATTAAACCCCAGAAGCGTGGGGATGATGAACTTTGGGCCTTGATTGTAATTTTCCAAGATGATGTTTCCTTTGATAATTATATTGCTACAATGCGTACAAGAAATCTGTATAAGAAACATGTAGGAGATGTTACATATACCGACCAAGTCTGTTGTTATTTTTTATTTTTGTTCATTTGCCCTCTATAGTAAGGATGGGTGATTTTCTTGAGCTGTCCAGCAGAATTTGCATGAAGAAGAGTTGTGAATGATTTTTTGAATCTGCAACTTTTGGTCTAAGTTACCAAATACAGTCAATGGAAACTTATTCTGTGGGAGAGGAGTGGCTGGATTTAGAGTGTTCCTTTTTCTCTAATACTTCAGTGGCTTTTCTTTTCCCTGTGATGTAGCAAAACACAAACCCCATTAATTTTCTTAAATTTTGAATAGTTTCTAGCTTCAGATCAATAATGAAAACAAAACAGAAACAAATCTGTGTTTAGCTCTCACCTAATGGCAGCTCCCTTCACTGATACTCCAGCCTTGGTAACATACAAATCCACTTCATCAGAAAGAATTGTAATATATGTACGGCTTCTCTTCAAAGACAGTCTGTGTTTCTTTGATTCAGAGCACAGTACGTTTGTGTCTGCTTGCAGTAAAACTTTTGAAACATCACTGGCACAGCTGAGAACTTACGAAGAGGTCTGTGATGTTACGTAGGGAGCCCTGAAGAGCCATTCAAGATTTGCCTCAGAAGGGATGCTAGGGATCTCAAGGTGCCTCTATAGTAAGTATTTTAGTTTTGTTTAGAAGTGTGCCTTTGAAGTGACTTTTCTGATTGTTTCTACTTTGATTCACATTATGTTTTCAAATCTGTGTTTGTTTTGGGTGAAACTAAACACAAAGATGCTCTCCAGGAGCACACTAAATATGCTCTGACTGCTGGTGGTTATCATGTTCAAGAGGTCAAAGTAGAATTAGTGCAAAGTAAAATTTCTTGGGTTCTCAAAGCTGTTTCTTTTCTGTTTCTGTCCCTTTTCCTCCTTTTAACATGTACGTAGATTTGGACTGCTCTTGGGTCCTGAGATTATGATTCTCCTCCAGTGAGGATAGAGTGAATGCAGCAATCCGAGTAAAACATACTTTTGCGCCACTAGTTTTGCTATTAAATTCCTTCCTATGATACTGTTGATGAGAAAGCACACAGAGCGGGGTGATTTTTTTCTTGCTGTTAGTAGTTTTGGGATTACTTGTAAATTGTGGCTTGTTTCTAGTACTTTCAGACCAAAGGGAAAGAATCAATTACCATAAGAGTTTTCATCTGTCTAAAAATCTAATGGCCCATACTCCCAATCACACATAAAGATCCATAGTTCTTGTGCCTTTTACCTGAAACCTTATACCATTTATTTCAAATCACAGCTTTTCATTGCATAGACTATAGATTTTACTCTGAACTCTACTTTTCAGGGAAGTATTTCAGCTGCTGTGAAGTAAACCGTTCATGACAGAGACAGTTTGTTGTTTATGGAGGTAATGTAGCATAATGTCATGTGTAAGATTGCAAATCCTGCCTCTCTTTGTTGGTATAGTTATACCATTTTCTCTACTGTATATGGCTCAGTCAGCTTCTAATTTCTTTGCAGGGCTTATTTATGTGTGCTATATTTATACTCCTGCATAACAGAGGACTCAAACAGACTAATACTGCCTTGCAGTGTGTCACTGTCATAGTTTCAGATAGTGTGAAAGTCAGGGTTATGGAATACTTAAATGACAAAATGTCACCACTTATGTCTTCTGCAACAATACTTAATGTCCAGTCTATTGTTCATTGAATCCTCTGGCTACATACAGCATAGAAATATCCTAACTACTTATCTGAATATCTTAATGAATAAATTACATTTATGCAGATTACAGAATATATACATAAAGAAACACCAATTTACATGAAGACATCATGAGCAAAGTTTTCCAGTTTATTCATGTGATTGTATTTACATAGCTATATAAAATTAATTTTCAAAATCATTAATTAAAGCTGGATCTAATGTAGTTGCCTGATTTTCAGATTTTTAAAATGTACTGTTAAGGATCCAATGCACTAAAATTTTGCTGTTAAACCTTGGCTGAATACAGGTGTGAAATAGTATCCGTGGAGCTATTTCTGACCAAGTTTATGCAAGACAGAAGTAGAAGTTCCTTCTCTTCAGTTGACAGATTTGGCTGCTGCTTTTTCCATTATTATCCTGCTTGCAGATTTGTGCATGGAATCTTCATTCTCATTATAGGAAATGAATAACATTACCAATTATTTAAACCAGAATGACTTAGGACCTGGCTTAGCTGAGCTCAATATGAGCAGATCCAGAAAACATTACTTAAGTAACAAATACAGGGGCTCTGACAAAGTTATTTAGATCTTTTCAATGTCTTATTATCAGTGTCAGAATCTCTCAGAGAGGCAAGACTTGGATTTTTTTAATGATACTTGCTCCAAACTTTCATTTGCACTCTGAAATACATGGAAAAAAAAATTCTAAGCTTCAATGCAATTAGACATCAGTTATACTGGACTTGAATATGAGTGTCAGGTAAGAGGGTAAGCACAGGAAGTGACAGTTTTTCATTTTAATTTGTGAGCAAGACTGGACTAACTGAATAAAAAAATATATTAAGAGATTAGCATTAGCTGGCGCAGTGTTATTCTGGTGTCATTTTTAATGATGTAGCCCTTGACTACCACAGTTTGCTTACAGGCATGATTGTTCTGTTTAAAAAATGCATTATGTTTGTCCTGGGTTCAGCAGTAGCAGTCAATTTTTTCTCCTTCTTAGCAGCTGATGCAGTTCTGTGTTTTGACTTTTGGCCTGGGAACAGAGCTGATAATAGCAATGTTTTTAGTTGTAGCTAAGTAATGTTTATTCTGACCAAGGAATTTCTGAGTCTCATGCTTTGCCAGGGTGGCTGGGAGGAAGCAGAGACAGGACACCTGACCCAAACCAGCCAAAGAGGTATTCCATACCACAGCACGTCATGCTCCAGAAGGGCACACACTTTCCAATCGGGCTCGATTTCGGCGGGTGGTATCACACTCTCTTCCCTTGTTATTTCCCTTATCGTTATTATTATTGGTGGTAGCAGCAGTGGTTTGTGTTATACCTTAGTTACTGGGCTGTTCTTATCTCAACCTGTGGGAGTTACATTCCTTCAGTTCTCCTCCCTGTCCCTCTGGAAGCAGGGAGGAAAGGGAGGGGGAGGAAAGAAGGCGAGGGGGGTAGAAACTGGGTTAAAACCAAGACAGTGTTTTCCTTTAACTTCCACAAATGTTTAATGTTCACAGAAGTGTAAACAATTATTTTGCTAATGCAATACAAACAGTCAAATAGCTCTTTTCCAGTAATGTGCTGGTTTTGGCTGAGTTAGACTTAATTTCCCCATGGTAGCCAGTATGGAGCTATTTTTTTTTGAGTTGTGCTGGAAACAGTGTTGACAATGCAGGGATATTTTCATGACTGTTGAGCAGTGCTTACACAGAGTCAAAGCCTTTTTTGCTCCTCACACCGCCCCTCCAGCAATGCGGCTGGGAGTGCACAAGGACTTGAGAGGGGACCCCAAATGACCAAAAGGATATCCCGTGCCATATACCATCATGCTCAGCATATAAAGATGGGGAAAAAATGGAGATGTTACAGATGATGGAGCCTTACTGTCCTGGAGAACTGAACACCTGCCAGTGGGAAGTAGTGAATGAATTCCTTGTGTTGCTTTGCTTGTGTGTGAAGCTTTTGCTTTAGTTATTAAATTGTCTTTATTTCAATCCATGAGTTTTCTCACTTTTAGTCTCCCAATTCTCTCTCCCACCCCACAGAGTAGTTGTGTGGTGTTAAGTTGCCAACTGGGGTTAAATCACAAGTGATGACCTCAAAATTATTTTTATTATCTATACACACTTTTCCAGTTCTTTTTGCTAGCTGGAAACAAGTAATTCTTGGAGGGACTGATTGTTTTTACCAACTATAAGATGCAAAATTCTGCATTTAGAGGTAACTTCTTAAAAAATTTGAAAGGCCAATGGAGGACTTCTGGGTTTGTCTTGCATTTTCATTAGAACAATTATTAAAGTAGAAATTTTTTGTGAGAACCAACTACTGATATTGAACTAATGCTACTGTTAGAAAGTTGTGTGCAGTGTCCTTCTTAAGTATCTAATTTTGGGAATGCATATGTTGGTAGCTGAAAGACTTTCCAGATCCCCTTTCAAAAATCCCTCTTCCAGTGCTTGCAAAATATTATAAGTTGTACGTATCTTCCAGGGTTGTCCATCAGCCTTGGAAAATCACTGTAAAAATTTAAATGGCACTTAATTTTCTTTCCTCAAATCTTAGCTTTAAACTCTTACTGATATAAGATATGTACAAAAAATAAACAATGGAAAGCTGCAGGTTTGCTGATACCACTGCATGGAGTGGTGACTGATACTGCCTTGTGTTTTGTCATGGCTCACACTTCATATATGTATTAATCTTCTTATTAATTTATGTTTTAGTGACAGATGTTCTTTCATTTTTGCAGTTTATATGCATGTGTCCAGCACTACAGAAACACAATTCAGAACTGGACATTGTATTCTAAAGGCCAAAAATACGGAAATACATTAAACATCTTGGGTACTGTTATCTTTTTTCACTTCCTAATATCATTTGCCATATCAATCTGCAAAATAATAGATACATGAAAAAAACCCACTGCAGATCATCATCATATGTATTTTTCCTTCAGTAGCTGAATTAAAGCATGAGGTGGGCAAAATACATCTAATATAATTTTTAGTGCTCTGAGACTACTGTGTTTTTTTTACTGGTATCATCTATTAGTGCTTAATTACCCCAGTTGTTAAGCAATACAGTTTTATTGAAGGTGGAATTTGAGTTAGTTCTAATTCCCACCTCTGCTTCTTCTTATATCTCTATTCAAGGCAGAAAAGCCTCCTAATGACATTTAATTTTTCAGGGCAAATAGTAATATCAAATGATCAGATAGTCTGACACAGTTCTCATCAATAAACTGATTAAACTGAGTTGGTGAATCTTGGATTTTATGCTTTGGATCATTTAAGTGTCCTTCTTTCAATGCTCTACAATCTTGACAAATTCTGAAATGCAAAGCCAGCTGTATTGGAAAATCGATAAAATCATATCCCTCCGTGGAGTTGGTGTACTTTATTTGAGCCCAAGGATCACATTTTCCTGGTTAGCCTCAACAGTACATTCTGACCTTATGTTGAGTCTTCAGAGATGAGATGGTGTACCTTCCCTTAAGGAAGTTTTCCTAGCACAGTCTCAAACAAGCTGCGTAAGCCTGTGTATTTTAGCTCTAAATATAATCTTTTTTTACAACTACTGATGTCACATGAAGTGAAAAAATGTTTAAACTTGTAACTCTTCAGTAATTTTTTATTAGTGGTCTGATAGGTGTGTTCAATGTGAAATTTGGAGTTTATCAAGAGTGTCACATGCTAAATACAAGCCTAAAGTATCTTTTTCTCAATTCATGGTTAATGAATTTGATTTTTTTTTTGATAATAAACATGCATTTGTCTTTGAGATTTAGTTCCTGTTGCTAATGTTCATGGTCAGTGAAGTATCTGGTAATGAAGTTTGTGTTCAAAAGTACACAACTGAAATAAATAAATATTTAAAAAGATTAGATGTTGGAGGGGCAGGTAGGGTAATTTACCTCAATCCTATATGACATGTTGAATTAACTCTGTAAGCATGCAGCCATGTCTAGTTTTTCAATAAGCAATGACTCTATTTTACTGCTCATCTAATAAATAAGTGCTAAAATACTGCTTCAGTCTTATTTGCATGGCAGTTGACATTTCAAAATACTGACAAAGTGACATACCTAGAGTAAACACTTCTAAATGAGTTGGCTATTTCCAACTTTTTTTTTTTTCATATAAGTAGCAATAAGAATGCAAGTACACTGCTGTCATTGTTGGCATTTGCAGAAAACGTTTTAAAAAGTGGAAGTTGATACAAGATTACATGAGGTGTTATATCAATGCATTTTATATTAGCCAACAAAAACCTTGAAATTTACACCAGTTAAGTCTGCTATGAAGAACGGGCAGAAATATGTACTAAAAATCATCAGGTTTTGCATTATTACCAATGCATATCACTAAGCAAGATTTTGCTTGTTTTTTTTTTTTTTACTTGCTTTACAGAGTCTAGGAGAGAACAAGGAGAAAATTTTCACAACTACTTGTCAACTTTCCTGAAAACTGAATTTTTAAAATGAATAAACATTTTACAAGGAAATGCCATATAACGCAGATAAGTGAGCTTACACTTCAGATAAAGCAGCGTTTAAGAGACAAGGATTTGTTGTATACTTGAGCTTACAGAAACTTTTTTTTTGAAGCATATAACTGACAATGTATCTTATTTTTCTACTGTTTTAGTTTTTCTAACAAACTTTGTTAATTGTTCCTTGATATTTGCCCTCTTTCAGAGTAGTTTTCTTTTTCTATGTTTGGCATGCATTTCTGTGTTATAGGGAATCATTATAAAATACAATGACACATCTTTGGGAGGGATACATTTTGAAAATTTGAAGTCCCCAGTTCTCATGTCTTTTAAACATACATTTTAAAGCATGGTGAGTTATAACCAAATCTTTTAAAAAAAGAAAAAAAATCAGTAAGGTTCTTCAGAATTAAAATCTATTCTTACAATTTGATTAATAAGTTAGAATGTTATGGTACTACATGGATGTGTATCATACTGATCATTCTTCTTCATACACAACAACAACAAAAAGACAAAAACCCCTCTAAATGAATACCGAGTATCATTGTCTTATACCTCTTCTATCACCATAGGACAAAATATCTTAGAATAGGAACTCCTTAGGTGGAGAGGCAGGTATAATATTTCTTTGCAGTAATAACATGGAGCACTTGTGTAAGTCCACAAGATGACAGCCAAAAGCATTTTCTCTTTTGGCTTCTGGGACTAATTTTTTCTAATATGGTGTTAGGAACTTACAGTGAAAATGAGCTCATCTATCTGATAATGTCTTTATCGGAGAGGAAAAATGCATAAGCATTAAAGGAAACCATTCAGTTTTGACATTGTTAGTGGAAGTATAGGGCTATGATGACAAATTGATAACATCACTAACAGGGAGGCATCCATTTGCTAGGAGCCAGAAATTCATTAAAAGGACTAGAAGAGACAACAGAACAGCAAATGGAGGACAACTTCAGTGTCATTAACTAAGTTTTGACTGGAGCAAATGCTGTAATTGAGAACTCTTTTTTTTTTTTTCTATTCTTACGATTAAAAAAAAATGCTAAAAATTTTCAGATGTGAATGAAAAACAGGGATAATCATTGAGGTTGTTGTTCTTCAAAATTGTCAGACCAAAGAAACCCATTTAAAGAATTTGAATTTATGATCAGGTTTATAAGTTGCTACACATCCCACCCTGGTTCTGCAGGTTAACTTCAAACAGTGATTGATTGCAATTGTATATACCAAATTGAATAACCCCTTGAAGTAGGTATTTTCCTGGTAAAATGATTAAACTGAAGTGGACTTTTACAAATGTGAAGGGAAACACACAGTAGAAAACAATGATGCTGAAATATTGGGTTTGGTTTTGGTTTGATTTGGTTTGTTTCTGTTTCATGCTCTTAATTATGGATCAGATATTAGGATAGATAGATCATCTATTCACATGCTGTGTCAGTTCAGCTGCCACAGAAAAATACCTCTGATTTGCCTGTTGGAAAGACCAAGAATCACCTAGTATGTATAGTTAGGAAAATGTCATGCAATAAAGTCAGACATGAGGAGAAAAAAAAAAAAAGAATACTTCAGAAGGCAATTCAGCTTTGTTCTGTGTATCTGACAGAAGAGTGTGGATCATAAGAGAAATTCCACCTTATCTCCTCTATTGTTGCTTAAATTCAGCTCCTTTTTTTGCAGAGTTTTCTGACAGCAGAGAGAAATAATAGTTTTCAAACACAATTGTGATTACAATCACAAAAATGAAAAAGACACTGAAACAAATGGCAGAAGCTTACAAAGTTCTGCCTTATAGACATTGCACTCCTGAAAAAAAAACCACATTTAATTTACTTCCTTTGAACTCCTTTCAATTCTCTTTAATTTTCTGAAAGTCTTTTTGCTGTTTCTCTGCATACTCCCATATCAGTATCTATATTTCTTTAGAACTGGCTATTGCCCTGTTTTGCTGCATCAAACAGGTTACTTTTCATATTGTCTCACTCAGTTAAGGAGGGCAAAAGGGACTTAAAAACAAGGTTCCTAAGTTTTTTTTATATCTAATTCCTATTTTAGCTGAACTGAAAAATTTTGGCTTTTGGCTAAACTGAAATATTAACTTCCTATGAACATACTAGACCTTTTGCTCACTCTTTTTCAGTTACAGAAAAGTCCCTAACACTCCCAGAGCTCAAAGAGTTTCTCACGCCTTTAGGTGACACTTCTGGAGCCCTTGGCTACGTTGATAATTCTGGCCCATATTTCAGAGGCCCATATTTCAGAATTTCAATGTCAGCATTTTTGGGTCAGTCAGTTTGGTATCCATTAGGTTATTCCTTTAAAATTGCATACAATCCATGAATCTTAGACAACTTAGTGGACATAGAAAGCAGAATTTCATTTGAATGGACATTTTAGATTTTTCCTCTCTGGATTATTTATTGGAACAATTTTGCTAAGTGCTACACAGGATCACTAGATTACCTGAGGATAAATACTCTGATGAAGCAGCTGTATAGTTTGCAGCTTTGTACTCAAATCAATTGGAATTTGTACTGAGACAACTGAGATGTTTTAATAAGGAGCTTTAAATAAGGACTTTAGACTGACTATAAACTCAGCCATACCTCTGCAGATAATTCCTGTTGCTATTATTGAAAAAAACACTTAACCAAATTTTTAAGGGGTACATATGAACAGACTTGATCCATAAAGCATATGCTTGAACATGTATGTATGCTTATAGGATGATTCATTCAGGTGATCATCACTTATTGTTGAGGATTAACAAAACAATTCCTGATATCTCAACAAATTGTTTATAGGTAGCTCATACCTAACAACAGCTACTCAAGGTAGCTGTTCTGAATTTCAGAGCTTTTCTTCTTTTCATGTAAGCATTTTTTTCTTCTCATTCTATTTCTGAATATCCTCTTTCGTCTTCCAATTCCAAAACCACACATTTTGAAGATTTCTGTAGAGATCAAAATGACTGAAGGCATATGCTGGTCCTTAAAATTTGCTAAGAGTTTGTCTTTTTCCCTGTACTATACCTTAATCACAAGCACCAACAGCTAGGTATTTTTGCTTTTGCTATTGATTAGAGCCTTTCAGCCTTCACTGTATATGATGCTACCTCATGCAACAGGACTATAATATCAAATTACTTCTGAAAATGAACTTTTCTGTAAAGGAAGTATGTTATTACAGTACAACACAGTGCAATTGTTATAATGGGTTTCAATCTTTTCTTAATCAAGCCCTTTTCAAAAAGGTATGATTGACCTTGAAAAATCTACCATGTGATATAATTGCTTCGACAGATTTAGACAGTTAGAAATGTATCAAAATTATTAAATGTGTGAAAATTTTCAGTACACACTGTGTTTATTCGTGATATGTTTGATACACCTAAACCACAATTTTCATTTCATTCTCTTTTGTTGGAGCTAGAAATAAAAAATAAAGAATTCTAAAAATATGTAGACATTCAGTTTCTTTGTACAGAATTTCAAGATATCTATATTCTGGTAGAAGCCTGGGATTGAATAACACCTCTTGGCTTCCTTTTTTATTTAAAATTAAGAGCTTTGCATTAGTTAGAAAAATTGATTAAATATTCATATGCAAACCAAGAACATCTCTGTTACAATAGCTCTGCACCTTGCATACTCTGTAAAATTGCTTTTATGCATTTTCCAGGGGACAAGAAAGTCACCTTTCAGTTTCCTTAAGTACTTTTGGAGAGCATTGTAGTTATTTCAATCAGTTAATTAATTTCAAAACAACAGCAAAGAAGAAATGTCTTCAGATCTTCAAAAAATTTCAAAACTTAACCAATAATGAGCAAGTTCTTCAAGAGTCTGCAGAGCCATTAGTAACTGTATTTTCCCAGGTAGACAATGTTAATTTCTGTATTCTACATATGTCTACTAAATAAATGAATAATACGTATGAACTCTGAAGAGGACTTGTCACTACATGGAAAAGTCCTATATAAGCAAATAAAACAACTGTGCTGGATTTCATCAACAAAATGCCACACCATCAGGATATCAGTTCTTAAAATATTTAACAAGATAATCTCTATGTCCTTTCAGATAAACAATGAACAAAAAATAACAGAAAAAATCCCAAACTCTGTAACTTTGTAAAGATTCAGTTTCTTGGCTTTGTGGAATGAAAAAATTCTGAAATATCTAGTTTTTGGCAAATCTAGGAAAAACACTTACAATTTGTTGGGGTTTTTTAAAATTAAAATGTTATTGTTAATTAAAATAAAAGCAGTGACAACAAATCCTGGTACTGAAATGATTTTATATATAAGTTAATAAGAAAAGGGAAGGGGAGAAAAAGAAACAGAAGACAGATACTTCCTGCATTTAATTTCTGTTCTAAAATACACATTATTCTTAGCATTTTTCATGCAGGTCACATGATTTTCATTTTTTTTTAAGCTTAAATATAATAGTTTGAATGACACCATTTATTAAATTGACTATTGTTTAGCCAGCTTGATAGTCATGGACTACAGTATTTCGACGCATTGTATTCAGGAATTCAAAACATAAAAAAAAAAAAAAAAAAAAATAAAAACCACTTTAAATGATATTTTTTTCCTTTT